>JAUZST010083245.1:0-46576 GCA_034779995.1 Parotocinclus haroldoi | reverse complement strand
GACAGACAGACAGACAGACCAACAGACAGACCGACAGACAGACAGGCAGACAGACAGGCATACTGACCGACAGACAGACCGACCGATCGGCAGACCGACCGACCAACAGAAAGACAGACAGACCGACAGACAGACCAACAGACCGACCAACAGACCGACCAACAGACAGACAGACAGACAGACCAACAGACAGACCGACAGACAGACAGGCAGACAGACAGGCATACTGACCGACAGACAGGCAGACAGACCGACAGACAGACAGACAGGCAGACTGACCGACAGACAGGCAGACAGACAGACAGACAGACAGACCAACAGACAGACCGACCGACAGACCGACCGACCAACAGAAAGACAGACAGACCGACAAACAGACCGACCAACAGACAGACCAACAGACCGACCAACAGACAGACAGACAGGCAGACAGACTGACCGACAGACACAGACAGACAGACCGACCGGCAGACAGACAGACAGACAGACAGACAGACCGACCAACAGACAGACCAACAGACCGACCAACAGACAGACAGACAGACAGACAGACAGACCGTTTTTTGATCGTTTGATCGTTTTTTGAGGGCAAAGCCTATTTCACTAGGTAGTTAATTAATAGTGGAATATTATATATGTGCATCTGGGCAATTACATTCGACATTCGATTGCCAGCATACGAAGGGTAACACAGTAATATTTTACATATTTTACAGTTTGGTGTTACTACACTCGGATTTCAGGTGAAACGAATAATAAGCAATGCACTTTTAAAATAAAAAATACAAAAATGAACCCAAAACGTATAGCAAAGCATACAATTTTGCCATCATTTATGCAGGTCCTGGTCACGGTGGACGGTCTGGCAGCTAACCTGAAATTCGCTAAAGGTATGCCTGCTGCTTAGATTTTAGGAAATTAAAACGTTAAGACTTAATTAAATGTCAAAACCAAGCACTATATAAACTATATAGTAAGAAACATAAAGTAAAAAAGCAGTTAAAAGTGTTGTTTGTTTTCTTTGCTCTCCTGCAGCAATCAACGCTGACGTGTTCAGTTTGGACAGCAACATCTAAAACGACTGTCAGGCATAAAAAGCACTTAAGAACAAACAAAGAACACAGATGAACAGACAAATATATCTTGGAGGCTAAAGCCTTGAACTACAAACAAATTCTGAAAGCGATTCGTTTTCCCCGGTCTCTACAGACGAGACGTTTAAATAGCAGAGAATGGCGATTGAGGAAATGGGAGACAGGTGAGGGGAATCAATGCACACAGGACTAACGCTTGGTTTGTGTGAACCAAGAGAAATGAGAAATTCTGGTATGGAATCCAGAACTCTGAACACACAGGTGGCAGGTGATCTCCAGAGACACTAGATAAGCCAGCGAAGCAACGCTTTCGGGTCTGTTTTTCACCTCCAAAAATTAGGTTTTGTTTGTTGTTCAGTGCATGTCTATTGTTGATTTTGTCAAGTAGCTGAAACGACCCTCTGTAAGCCAATTGTGCAAAACATTACAGGTTTATTAAGCCTGCTTAATTAGGTGAATTATTAATGGAAGTGTGATCCACGTTCAGACCAGCAATCAGCCTTGTGGCACATAGTCACTGGAAATACGGCTCAGCGGAATGGATTTTTTAAAAATCTGATTTGATGTCGATCCAATTTTTGGGTTCATGGAACAGAATTTGCACGTTCGTTGTCAATATTCATTTGTAACATAAGCAAATCATGTTGCTAATCCGCGCAGCCTTTGCTCTTTTCTCATTTTGTACCTGCTTTTAATTTTCATCCGGCTGCAATTTCTTTAAAAAGCACTCCATTCCTATTTCTCCCACTTAACTCCTCTTCATTTGTAAGAATTAACGAGAGGGTCACGTCTTTTGCCGTTTGACATTTCCGCAAACGTCAGAGTCTCCGGGTGTCTTTCTTCTCCTGTAGCTACGCTTCTGTCAATGAGCAACAGACTAATCCTCTCACTCTTAAGAAGCTTATGAGCATGTTCTTGGACATGAAATGCAAGAGCCGGATTTATTTATTATGGTAATATATATTTTCTCAGAACAATTTTGGATGACTTGCGTAAGGTGCAAGGGTCAGAAAGTTCGCAAAATACAATCGCAATCAGTCGTTAATCACACCACGCATCACTTTTACTGCCAAGCTACCAATGTTGGGTCTTCAAGCATCCCACACATTGCTCATGAAATGGAAAAAGAAAGCAAAGCAAACTTGAAGTAATAAAAAAAAAAGATTAATACGATTTCGGTGTAATGCGTTCTATACAAATAAAGAAATAAAAATGATAAAGCAAGAATAAACATCAACATTTACTGCAGAAAACTGTGTGTGTGTGTGTGTGTGTGTGTGTGTGTATGTGTGTGTGTGTGAGTTGGAAGACGTTGGGTGATCAGGTTTTAAGCGGATAAGAAAATGAATAAACAAAATAACTAAACAACAGTTATTTAAAGAACAATACATGCAGAACATACATAGACAAATCAAAACAAAGACTCACAGTTTCCCTGGGCTTGGACTGTAAGACTGTATCAGTTGTAAAGTGCTGGATAAGGGCATCTATCTGTTAAATATCTAAATGTTACACCTGCTATCACCTGTAAGAGCACCTGACACTTTTGGAAAGTCCCAGTCCCAGGCCAGGTTTTATCTAGATTTATCTCAAACTCGACTGAATAAGCTTCAGTTCTAAATTCAGCGCGTTTCCTCTACACTGGGCTGATCGCAGAGTGGTATGATTTAATCTCTATGCTTAAGATCTAGAAAGGATGTTGTGTGGCTTGAGTACAATGTCACAGCACGTCCCCCATAAGACGTTCTCAGATCGTCCTTTGATGTTGCGGCTGGCCTAAACATACCCTAACGTGCTACTCTTATTTCTGCTCAGCTGCACCGTAAAGAAGCACTGGGCCTAATCCCACGCTATACGATACCCTCCAACCATCGTTACACCACGACGACCTTATCCAGAGTACCTGATGATGGGAGGGGGAGCGACTGCCACATAACGAAACACCATCTCATAGGAGCTCCTTTTTATTTCTCGATAAATCACAGATGTGGCTTCGGTTTGGCAGAACTGCATACATTTTGCATTCTTGTTGCTCAGCTGGACAAAAATTAATTATGCTAAACATGCTCACCATTATGTTGAAATGTTACAGACCTAGAAATCTACGAACATGTCAATAACTGTGCCTCGCTTTGGATGCTTTAGGGTTTTTATTTTTATTTTTTGCCCAGGAAATTCTGTTAAAAAAATTCAGCACGGCAGCCTAAACAGAACTTGGTGGTGCAAACGCTCAAATATGATGCCGGTCGGTGGCGATAATGCAACAAAACAGTATGCCAGTCGCAAAAAAAGAAGAACTAGAGTGCCATCACAGACTGTCATGTGATATTTTCTACTGTAAAATGATGCACATGTACGTTTTATTCGCCTTTCAATGATTCATTGCATATGAATATAACCGCCAAAAACATCGTTTGGGGGGACGGGAACAAAATCTTATTTACTGCAGGGAATTTTGATTCGGACTTCAAGCAATTTAGCATTTAGGTGGCCTTCTGGTACCAATCAGGTACGAATTCCGAGGTTCAAATGTACCTTATTTGTTTATTTGATTTATTTAACGTCAGCATCGGGGACACAGGAGGTTACAGGAGGTTACATCAGGACTAGTCACTGAACACGCATGTTTTTGGAAGCCAGAGTACCTGAAGTAAGACTCCACACAGAAAGGGCCCAGACTGCACCACCCTGGGATCAAACCCATGCCCCGGTGGCAGTTCGTGGGTCGGTGGCAATGCTGTACAGACGAGAGCGTTTCACTCTTGTTTCTCTCATCTCTAGACGCATTTATGTTTGCACAGTTTCCATGAGAAACACATAGATTAACTTTACAGCAGTAGAGTCCCACTTCGCAAAACGTAACGTGGACTTTAAACCGGCGCTGGTCATACAGTAAAAGTTCCAAAAGTTCCAAAAGGAAAGAGGTTATTACAGAGAGAAATGTATGCATTTTGTTCATTATGTAACCTTGCACAGCTCTTGTACAGCACTTTAATTTATGCAACTCTCCTGAGAGCTTATGGTAGATTGAACCAGTTTAAGACTGCGGTATATCCACTGCATTCATCACCAGCTTATTAAGAGTTCATTGGTATTCATTACATCCAGTCGACGCCGGCGTCAAAGGACAAGCAATATCTCTGATTATATCAATCATTAATTTCAGAGTGGAGAAGATTATTAAACCATACTCTGAAGATTTTATATCAGTATATAAACACAGAGATTAAATCTCCTCTTAAACCACTGCATAGGTGATCTCCGTGATTATGTCAGTAATATATTTTTGGCTTTATGAAGACGCACAATCCACCCGGTTTAATTAAAGAGCCACATGGTAAAAGAGACTTGTATTCAAACGTCCGCACCAGAGCTGAAAATCGTTTGAAACTTCTTGATACCAGTACTGATCCAAATACCTTCAACTCAACACAGATTCCAAAACGACACCATGGGACTGCCTAGTCAGGTTTACTTAGGTATCGCTTTTCACAACGGAGCATTGTCTCAAAGCAGATTTACAACATTCGATTCTCTATAAGGCCAATCCCAAATTCAGCAAGTCTAGGGTGACAGTGGAAAGGAAAAACACCCTAAATGTTACAAGGAAGAGACCTTGGGAGGACCAAGACTCAAAAAGGGAGCCAAGGATCCTCCTTTTTTGTAAAAAAATTAGGTTTGTATTAATAGTAAAACGAATTAATTATTTCATCTGAGACACAGAGTCACGTTAAAACTATATCTGAATCAGTGTGTCTTAGAGTCTTTTTGCAGCCTGCTCTAGGAATAGTCCTGGTTCTTCCAGACTTCTCCAATATAAGAACTATGGAGGCCACTGTGGTCTTGGGAACTTTCAGTGCAGCAGAATTTGTGGCTTATCCAGGCTCATGGCCCAAGGTATTAGGGTTCGCGCCGTGAGCCCCGTTTTCATTTTTCGCCGTGGTTTATTATTTATCCCTGCTCCCTTAGTGTTCTGTTTCCTGTTTAGGGTCTGCGCCTGCGCCACGCAGCGGACCCTCGGCACCCACGCCGGGTTACAGACCCTCGACGTCCAAGCTCCCACGGACCCTCGGCACCCGACTTGTCCTGCGGACCCCGGCACCTTGGCCGCCCTGTAGCCCATACCGGACGCCCCGTGCTATACCTGGGACCTTTCGGGACACTTTATGTTAATAAATGTTCTTTCGTTACGTTCTGTTTTGTTTTGCTTGTATCCTAACACAACCTTATATCTTATTCTTCTCATAAATCCTAATAATAATAAAGCTATTTGCCTTTAAGGTTTGAACAGGGATACCTTATCAGGTAGTTTTCAGTTCCCAGCCCTAGTCGACACCATTAAGCAACCAAAATTTCATGGTCGTCACACTATGACGTTTTATAACAGGCGAAATGGGAATCTCTTATTAGAGAAGCTTGAACTACATCCTGTAGCATCTTGGCTAGCTAACATGCCCTGCAGTTAATTCGGGTGATCATTTTTAATATATACTTTTTACATTTTTTTTCTGGAATTCCAAAGACCACAGTCATTAGCATACAGCTAGTAAACATGCATTGATAATATGTGTGTCCCTGCATTATTTATAAAATAATCCTATGTGACAATTCCCCTTTAATCACCAATTAAGAAACGATCATATTTACCAGATGTTCCCAAACTTCTCCAAGGCCTCCACCAAATCAGCTTCCACCACTGATTCACAGAGTCCCCGAACATGAACCACGGGGGAGGGTGCAATCCTGTGGGTCTCGTCTCCGTTATCCTGCAATCCAGAACAGGACTGTACTTAGCAAAAGCAGTTCACGAGAAGAAAACGGAGGCGGTTATTATTATATTCTAACAAAATATTACCGGGAAATAAAAATCGTTTGATGCTGGACGGTGCAGAGCCGAGCACCCTTGTATGGATTCACACTGGATGTTTTTACTTAAAGGTTTAAATTGTTCACACGGACTCATTCCCTCTTGCTTGTGTGCAGCCAGCAAGGCCTATTTATTTGCATTCGTGTTCCAACGTGAGATCTACATGTTTCACAGACAGTAATACCTATATATATATATACATCATACATTAGCTGAGGTTATGAACTCTGCGTTAAAACTCTATGAGCATGGCTGAGCCCAGATCAAAGCAGAGGGCTCACGGCAAGAGCACAGTCTGTTATGCTTCGGCACTCAAGCAATACAAAATAGCAGGTTATGTAAACAAGAACAGAAGCAACGAGCATCATCGGTGAACGTATAGTGGAAAATAAACCATAGGCCACTAAAATGAAACTAACTACATTTCCTACACGCCTGAGTGCACCGCAAGATTGAGTCACCATCTCCCAGCCACCGTCAATCACCCAAATGACTCACATGAATAGGAAATTATAAAATGCAATTACCTCTAACGGCACGGGGATGGCTGTACGTGCCGAAAATGGCTGAACAACATGCTAAAAATCTAATCAGCAATAATCAGTGGCACTGAGTAAGCTTTTTTTTTTCCCCCCCTCAACATATTGCAGCTTCCAGCAGATATTTCCAGTTCATCATCAGAGCAATGCCACATCAAGTGCTTGTTTAAGCCCACTCTCCTGTCTCTTCCTGCCAGAAAAAGCAGGGCTGAGAAGCAGCCAATGAACGTCTCCAGAGGAGGGGGTAGAGTCGCGGAGAAAAGAGACAAATCATGCCAACCTTGTCCCTGTAAGATGCAAACTTGTGCAGTAATGTGCTTTTCTCCCCCCATCGCGATCGATCCTCGGGTAATTATGGGGTCATCTCCACCGCTCCAACCTTGTCTCACTCGCACATGCAGATCAGCTGAACTCATGAAGGTTTAACTTTGTTTAAGAGCTCAACAACGGTGGCGGTTTGCTGGATTTGCTGGATTTTTGCTGGAGCCTTGCTATTGGTCATGTAATAAGTGAGCGAGCATTAAGTCGAACGGAATTCACACCCGTTACACACCAACGGTGCACATTACCAGTCAATGTTTGGTCACGCCATCTACTTTAGAAAAGTGGAATATGAACAAAAATGTGGAAGCACTTCATGACATGAATGATTCTGAAAATGTGGTCCGATCTCCATGAAATGAACGATAACAAACACATTGGGTCTAGACTTGCCAGTGTCATTTTCTTGCCTGTGTTTCGGAACAAGTTTAGCATTCAGTCGAAACTTCTGACTGGCAGTTTTAAAACATATCCAGACTCCAAAGGGTTTGTTGTCTTTGCAATATAAAAGTTAACCCAAGCTCTGCTGGACAATTTCACGTGACATGTTTATGCAACGTTTAACCTGGGGCCATTCTTCCATTTTTATGCTTTTGATTTGGCCTATATATATTTATATATGTGTGTGTGTGTGTGTGTGTGTGTGTGTGTGTTTGTGTAGTTCCGTACCTCACCAATATGATCTGATCATTCTTTTTTCAGTACAGACGCTCTATTTTCCTTACTCAAAACCATAATAACACAGAAAGTCTTTTAAGGGAAACAGGCACAGGAATTTATTCAAATAACAACCTTCGGTCGAAAATGGTACGTTCGGTTCTTGGCCAAAAGAACTAAAGCTCTGCATTTTTTCATGAAAGCAGATTAATGTCAGGCTTGCCCATCAAGCAGATATTTGGCAACCCCTTTACTATTCTGTGCCGGTCAGTGCAGATGGGTTCGGTTTGATCAGTATGTGGTAAACAGAGAAAGTACCGGCGATTAAACTCCCGTTACATACCTGTGCATTTACTGCACTGCAACCCTTGTGATTTATATTAGAAAGCCTAATCTAATTTAATCGAATCTAATCTAATCTGATCATCTAAGAAAAATCTGAACGCTCTTTGTCAGTCGTCCTAATGGTCCGGGCTGTATAACATAGGCCTACAAACGGGGACTTGATAAATGATTTATCCAAGTTATTATCCTCCAATCACTGAAGGGCATGGAAAGTCAAAATCCGAAAATGATTCAAACCCCAGAGAATACAGCAGAAGACAGAATTTATAAGGAGCATAGAATGGCTTCTGAAGTGCTAATAATGATGGGAGGGCCGGGAAAATTTAAATAACTTTTAAAATTAAATCTTTCCAGCCTCTAGTGGGCTATAATATTGCGAATGTCTGAAAAACCGAGATAAAATCTTTTAGGGCAGTAGCAAATGTAGCAACTGGTCTGTGGCAGCATGGGAATGGTTCATCATGGTTCATAGACTGGAGCGGTAAAGGCCTGGGCTCAAATCCCACCTCAGCCAAACCTGCCACTGCCACTTAACCCACAATTGCTTATATAGCACACTGATTCATTTGTACGTTGCTATGGATATGCGACAGGACTGAGGGTCAGTTACAGTCAGCAACTATATACCCACAAGGTCTACCTATAAAGCTGCGCACTTGCCGAATGTCTCTGTTAGCACACTCTCTGCAAAATGCACACCCAGGGAACCAAAGGTTTTTATTATAGCGCTGACAAGTGTATTAATCTGTTGGCTCCTTCCTCTATAGTTCTATAGTTCCTCTTCAGAGACCGAATAGAGCTGTGAGGAAAAGCATCTCACTGCAAGCTTCCTATTAATCCGCCATATAATCCAGTGCAGCCCGCTCAGCGGAAAAGACACAATGTCAGCGTAGGTTAACAGTTCCCCTTCCCACTTTAGCCAGCAAGACAGGATGGGGGGACGAGGGAAAGAAAGGTGCAAAAAAAATCACAGATGAGTAAACAGCGGTCAATAGGGCAATATATTGGAAGATGAAAGGGCGAGACAATGGGCCTGTACGAAAGCAACCAAAAACGTTATGTTAAACCAAACGTTATGTGCAGTTTGATCCTGCAAATGTTTGTCAGGCTGTTAGGCAAGTTATGCAGAATTGTGCACCATTAACGTTCAAGAGCATCTAAATATCCACATATTCAGCATTTTATTAGCAAATACATACATATTTATGGTTATGGAGGCTGCACTTTCATTAGGGACGTAAGTGTCTGCTTCTGCCTTGTGGATCAGAAATAACTTCAGACTGTGCGTTTATTATTACATTTTAGCGATGAGCAAAAGCAAAACCAGTGGGTGGGCGGCACCGCTGCCCCACAGCAAGAAGGTCCCGGGTTCAATCCCAGGGCGGGGCGACCTGGGTCCTTTCTGTGTGGAGTCTGCATGTCGTCACCCCGTCTGCGTGGGTTTACTCGTGGTACTCCCGTTTCCTCCCACAGTCCAAAGACATGTGTTTAGCTAATTGGTGTCTCTAAAGTGGCCCTTAGTGTGTCTGTGTGTGTGTGTGTGTGCCCTACGATGGATTGGCGCCCCATCTAAGCACGAGAAGGCGCCGATTTGGGACGCTTCCCAAATCCCAGATCGAGTGGGAGCGCTCCGGGACGCCACAGGGCGAGCGAGCTCGGGTGTGTGGCAAGCACACGCAGAAGCCAAATTGGGGCGCGTCCCCATAAGAGCGCGCGGCCGATTGGAGTAAGGCTCGGTAGGTAACGAGTGAGGACGGACAGGCAGGAAGCCAACGAACGATGACGACGTGGCCCCGAATAACGCTGAGGCTCGTCCTTAAGCAGTAGAGACCTTCATCCCGTCGTTAGGCAGCGTGGTGATAAAAGCGGCTACTGGGATTCGCTCTGTAATGGCGGACGGGCGCGAGGTAGGTGAGGTTCGTGAGCGCGAGGTAGGAACGATCGTGGTAAGTCGATCGTGAATCGGGGAGGTAACAAAGTAAACAAGGAGGTCGCTAGGTACAATTTTAAAGTCACATCACTACGTTAGCGTTACATGGCAGGTTGTCAAGTAAATGAGGCCTCATAAACCAACAGCGACACTATCATGAGGCTAATGTCAGCTTTTATGAAGTGCCTATGCATGTGCACGTAGCACAATCATGTTAACACTTGTCACATTAGCACCACGTCTAGTCCAACCTGTAGTCCTAGCCCTTTCAGGAAAGCCAGCTAACCATGCACTGCAACAGCTTCTGCAGCTCAATCTGAATCCCTCCAGCACTTTGCGGTTGGAAAAAAAAAAAAAAAACACTTGTTACTCTAAGACAACACTGCCGTGCTGAAAAACAACTTGCTTCTACAGTAGCAAAGATGCACCAGCACACAAGCCCGACCTTGTTTCCGGCACATTCAAAGGCGTTGGAAATCCTTTTGTTCTGAGGGAAGACACAAGTCAGTAAGCCTCTAATGAAGGTGAGACCACCATGTGAACTCAGAATTAGAAAGGCATGATGTAGAATGCTTTCATGTCACATGACCAGGTTAGACAGAAACCAAAAGACCAAGAGATGAAAAAGATGAGCTGTATGACATGACACGTGAATGACAAACAGAAAGGTGGTGCAGAGAGGTGGACGGAGACAACCCGGTGCAACAGTAATGACCTGAAGGCGTCAATGACATACTGCAGCAGCCATAACCGATGGGGTTTTACAGATTTTTTTTTGTTCGGCACTCTTTGTGCTGTTCGGTTTATGCAATCCCTTTGCTTTTAACATGACTTTATTTTTTATTACCACTGGCGCATTTAAAGGACTTCTTGAAAGTGCTATATAAATTACGGATCATTATTGTTATTATTGTTACTGTATTATTATCATCAACTTGTGCAGAATTGGAAAACTGAAAGAAGAATGAATGTTTTTTTTTGAATAAAATATTGATCTTAAGAAAAGTCAGATTTAGACATAATGGAGCACTGCCTCGTAGCAACTTTACAGGTTTAGATTACTTTCTAATGTACAAGGTCAATCCCAAACTGAGCAAGCCGGGGGTGTTGGGGGGGGAGGAGGAGGGGGGGGGGGTAGGAAAAGCTCCCAATATTATTACCTGACACCATGTTATGAACACTGTATCACTACTGGACAAGTCCATTTGCTCTCAAAATAACCTCAACTCGTCATGCCATGGATTCCACAAGATACTGGAATCACTCGTTTCAGATTCTGTTCTGTTTATCACTCAATTTGGACTCCTCTGAGAAAAATGACAAAGAGTTCAAGGTGTTGACTCGACCTCCAAATTCCTCAGACGGCATTCAAATCTATCCACGGAGAACATGCAGTGTACGGCACACATAAATAACTGTGTTATTCATTTCTGAATTTATTTTCAATGTTTTAACCTCGCGCACCCTGGCTAAGGCTGGACCGACCCCTAGTCTGTAACCCCTCCCTCAGGCATGCTCGTGGTAAGCCGGAAACGGACAGAAGGCAACTCCAGGAATCAAACCTATGTCTTGACTCAGACATGGTGCCCTGGGGTATATTTTATTACTATATTAGTATTCAATAGTCCAAAATGTAGGACAGTTCTTTTAAATGAATACATTTATTTTCATATCAGTTGTCACTGGTCCAAAGCTGCTTAAAACATAAACACACAAAGACACACACAACTGTATCAAATATCTGGTCTCTCACACACTCTCTCTCTCTCTCTCTCTCTCACACACACACACACACACACATACACACACTCACACACATACACACGAACACAAACATATACACAGTGCTGTAGGGAAAGTCATGCACAGTCCCAAATCCAAAATATCCCACCTCTCAGGATTCGGGGGCTCACATGACAGGCTAAGAACAGAAAAAGTGACAGCTTGAGCTGGGCACCCAAGGCACTGTCACTTACAAGGGCGCCACTACCCCCAAGTTGTTCGCTGTCACTATGGAAACAGTGCTTTGGGCTTCAAAAAAATGGCGGTTTAAGGTGGAGAATGATGGGCTGGCAAAAGGACTCCTAAAGGCCAGCGGTGGGAGTGTGTGAATACCCAATTTGTTTATAAGGAAGCGCTTTTATTTCCTTTATTTTATTGCATTTTATCGTTTGCTTGTTTATTTTGCAATTAAGCCTGGATTTGTCTTCATACACTCAGCGCTGGTGAAACGTTAAGCGGTTAAAAAATATGCAAGCAGTGACAATAAGGCATATAAGACTTAATAGTTTTCCGACTTTAAACCTAGAAAGAGAAATTATTAGGACAAGGGCCACCCCACAGTAATTATTTTGGCAGTATTAACAGTATTGAGCACGGTGGTCTAACGGACTCGACAGCTGCCAGGCCAGGTGCTGAACAGACACAACTTGGGAGCGGTAAAGCAGCCCTTTGCATCTTGCCTCTTTCTTTTGGGGATCGCTCTCTCTCATGCACGTTTGACAAGCAATGCCCTTAGACTGGCGCCCGCTCCTCTACAAAGGTGTGCTGATTCGGACAGCGCATCTCAGAATCCTAACAAAAATGTACCTTCTACCATCTCGTGGGGGCACACATCTTGCACAGTTTTGTTATTATTGGAAACTAAAAATGGATTTTCCTATGGATGTATCTCTCCCAGCATTTGGAGACATGTTTTTCAAATGTACAGTACGTTCTCCCTGCATATCATATCATATCATATCATATCATATCATATCATGGACCGCTGCTGACACAGTTTTCTTGCTAGCTAACTAAAACATGAGAAGGAAAAGGCGTGCCTAAAAAACAATGTGTCCCTATAAAAACTAAGTACCTCGGGGGTTTCCCCCGTACGCGCCCGTCGGCACTATAAGCCCCGGGACGTAACCATCTGACCGTAACGGCGATCGCAACGGCGTCTAGGTGTGCGTGTGCGTGTGCGCAGATGGAGGGAGTGTGACGACCCGGCCACGGACAAAGCCAGAAGTAACAGGAGAAGCAGATGTTCGTCATCAGGTGGCAAATGAAACACCAGATATAAACCGCCTGACCGATTGCTCTGTAACGGCAATCGACGAGGGCGGCAGAAGGCTCCGGGGCCAGAGGTAGGAACCCTAACATTGTGGAGAAATGTGAAACAGCGCAGAGCCTCCTCGATGTATCCTGACACATTGCGAGAAAGGCTTGCCTTGACGAAGGCCATAGGAATGAGCAAAGAGTCAAGAACAAAACTCAGCAGGTCAATGTGTTCTTCGGCACGAGAAGTGCAAGATTAATTACC
This sequence comes from Parotocinclus haroldoi, assembly GCA_034779995.1. Lineage (NCBI taxonomy): Eukaryota > Metazoa > Chordata > Actinopteri > Siluriformes > Loricariidae > Parotocinclus > Parotocinclus haroldoi. Next base: position 33,519 of record JAUZST010083245.1, on the reverse strand, counting down.
CTTCATCAATTGTATTACAAGCTGAAGGAGAGCAAGGAACGGGAAAGCTGAAGCCGCTCAACTGTGAATGGCTTCATTTTTTTATTCTCAACGCAAGCTTTTCTTAATAACGACACAGCCAGATCTTCTAGTCCCACAACTATCAGACACAAGACGTTAATATTTCATGCAGCTGGTAAAAAAAAAAGCCGGTTTGTAGGAAATAAAGCTGATCAGGCATGAGGGAAGATCGAACGGAGAAGCCACCAACTGAATGAAATATACCGATATACCTGGACACACACACACACACACACACACACACACAGAAACTGAACCAAATAGCCTAAACCCTGACACTGTAGGCAGCGTTAAAAACAAACCCAATAATTTCATGCATTACAGGTGATGAATAAACAAACACTGCACAGTGGTGGTGTTAACAATAGACCCAGGTCTTACAGGGCTCTAAACATTAAATCATGTCATTAAATCTAATGAAACAGCCAAACATGTGGCTGGAAATCCTTATAAGCACGGGCAAGAACGTTGTTGAACAGCCTGTCTTTTATTTACACGATTAATAAATGAACATATGTCATCAAGAAACCCAGCCCAATAACCCAATGCACTATTTATGCCCATATCACTATTTAATGCAACTGTAATCCACTATTATAACCTCATTCACGCTTAGTTTTATGATCATAATGTATTATTTCTAATTGCCTTTCCATCCAATATGCTATACGAGCAAAACTGGGGAAGCCAATAGCGGTACGGGGCTTCTAATCACTGGTAACATAGTAATAAAAACAATATATATTAATGAACCTTAGAAACAACAGCAAGACCTTTCAATTTCGCCAGCTAGACCATCTCCAGACCAGCACTGTCCATTGAGCAACATTCATGTCCGTATACAAGACAAACCCTTTCTCCTTTTCCGGTTATTTTATTTTTCTCCCACGCTACTATGAAACATGTCCAACTCTGCTCAGGACGCCATCGATGCCTTGTGATAATCTTTAATTATAAATACAACTGACAAAAAAACAACGCAACACAAACGTTGAGGGAAAACAATGTATTCTTTTTGGCTCATTTATTTGAAGCGCTATGGCAGCAGAAACCTGTCAGGTCATTCTTATATCGTTCTCCCCGAGGTACTCATTAAAGGCAGGAGATACAACGAGAGAAAGAAGGTGAGAAACAGTCGTTTGGCTGCATTATGGTAACACAGTGGGAGTGGGAGCAGCTATGTACAGAAGCGCTCCTATGTTTCTGATAAATGAGGCCAAAACCTCTCTAAATCCTCCGCCCTATACGCACAGTGAGTGAACTGGCCACTGAAATTTCCCCCCCGATTCATCATAGAAGGGCGCAGTGCCCGGAAAGTGTAATAATGCAGCTCTGAGCTGCCAGACCCAGTCCGGATCAGTGCTGCGTTCAAAGTGGGCCCTCATTTGGCCTCAGTAATCAGTGCTAACATGACTCAAACCATATCGACATCAAAGCTAACAGAGCCCTACGTGTTGCAGGCTGACAAACACTGTCTTGTGTCGAATCAAAGCAATTCGTGTTTTGCTAAAGCAAGGCAGCCGAAAGGACGTGGCATTTTCACTGGCTGCAGGAGATAAAGGGAAGGCTCAGGATTCTTTCATCAATCTTAATCTCAGACAGCAAACTCAGCTTAAGGTGAAGGAGTCTTTTAAAAAGTGTAAACCGCACTGGGTAGCAAAAGTGATATAAAACATGTCTGACAGAGCAGCGGACAGTATAAAGTGTTAGTAAACTTATATTTCATCATAAAACACCATTAGGTTCAGTGACTAACTCTGAGGAGCTGAACTGACCCGGTTTTAATAGAAAGTACCAGAACATTTAAGAGAGAGAAACCCAGACAGAACCAAGAACCAGAAAAACATAAAGAACTAGAACCTTTAATCCAAAGAATACAGAGACATATTTGAGGGGACCTTTAACCCTCAGAAACACAGACAGATCTGAGACCTTGAGAAACACAGATAGATCTGAGACCTTTAACCCTGAGAAACACAGACAGATCTGAGACCTTTAACCTTGAGAAACACAGACAGAACCGGGACCTTTAACCCTGAGAAACACAGACAGATCTGAGACCTTTAACCCTGAGAAACACAGACAGAACTGGGACCTTTAACCTTGAGAAACACAGACAGATCTGAGACCTTTAACCCTGAGAAACACAGACATAACTGAGACCTTTAACCCTTGAGAAACAGACAGATCTGAGACCTTTAACCCTGAGAAACACAGACATAACTGGGACCTTTAACCCTGAGAAACAGACAGATCTGAGACCTTTAACCCTGAGAAACACAGACAGATCTGAGACCTTTAACCCTGAGAAACACAGACAGATCTGAGACCTTTAACCCTAAGAAACACAGACAGATCTGAGACCTTTAACCTTGAGAAACACAGACAGATCTGAGACCTTTAACCTTGAGAAACACAGACAGATCTGAGACCTTTAACCCTAAGAAACACAGACAGAACTGAGACCTTTAACCCTGAGAAACACAGACAGAACTGAGACCTTTAACCCTGAGATTAAAGATTAAATATGGAGGAACCATTTCGTTCCCATTCCCAGTCTCATGCCCCCTTGTGTCATGGGGCTGCGTAACTCTCTTGTAACGTGAACATGGCAACAATAAAGTCACACATTTGTGGACCCTAATTACAAAATTACATCCAAAACGTGGGCGTTGATCAGGACTGTCACTAGATTTGGCAAAATAATCCTAGGACTAATCCTAGGATTAGAATTTAGCTCAGTTCACGTCTGTATGGTTCATATTATGAACCTGTTCACAGCGTGTGTGTCTCGAGTAACAGAAATCATTATAGTTTTGGCCTTATAGTGCATTATTTGCTACTCTGTGTAAAGCTTCTTCTCATCAAACTGCTTCTGGAGGCGGACAAGCGACTGTTTTTACTACACCTTTCAATCTTCGACCATTATCTTTCTCCTCTCGCTTTACTCGTGTATGAATGGAAGTGTGAGATGGAGATCAGAGGTGAACACTGTTGTGTCTTATTGTGTGTGAGCCAGAGGTTGTTAAATATACCTCTGCGGCCAAATGTTATCACTGCAAACAGTGCCTTCCATTTCCCAACCTTAATCCATCAGCCGAGCCCAAAACATAGCTGGTCCTGAATTTCACAGCAACCGTCATAAAACAGGGGCTGGTTTTTCAAATTCAGCTCACGAGTCCTGTGCAACTGCACTGTCCTCCTCCACACAGATGCGCGCCCAGGCAGCAGAGATAAAGACAAAGAGGCGAGTGAGCAAGAGAGAGAGAGAGAGAGAGAGAGAGAGAGAGAGAGAGAAAGAGAGGAGGTTGGTAGAAACAGAATTCTCTGCCCTACTTTTATAATTGCACATTACCATTTGTGCAGGAATTTCTCTTGCTTTGATGATCTTCTCGCACCACCATTTTCTCACTCGCCCATTCTTTCTCTCTCCACGTGTACGCAAAGCTGTTTCGCCTTCAAAAGCGAGATCAAGCACACTTCTGATTTGCGGCGTGAACGAATCGATGAAGCTGCTTCAACAGTACGAATAATGAAACACTCCAGCTCTGCAAAATGCACGAGCATTAAAGCACACCAGCGTTCTTCTCTGATCTCGGGCTCAGATTTACTTACAGTCCGGGGCTATTCAAACTTTTATGAGGGTGACATCTCGTGCTTTGTAATAAAAGAAGAAGAAAAAACAGAATGGATACGGAAATCTGCCTAAAAGTAGTGTGTCTTTTTGAAAAATGTGTTTGGGGAAACTTTGAAACTGTGTTTGGCTTGTGTGACTGCATGCACTAACATTCATACTGATCTACCTAGCAAAAATAACTATTAGATAATCCTTATTAGATAGTTGGTGCTCCAACAACTTCCACTGTTCAGGTTTTGCCTTATATTGGAGCTCCAGGGACAGGGATATTGACCCTGGTTTATCTCCTAGCAATGCCAAGCTACCACCGTTGAGCTCCTAAACCCCATCTGCTTGGACTGTATCTGTAAGACTATATAAGTTGATCTGTATCTGTCATGCTGTACATGTGAAACGCTATCACTGCTTCCTTTTACCGCTAGTGTTTTTTCCATAAACAGATCAGGGGTACAAACTTAAAATTGCTCAACTCATCGACTCCAAGTTGGCCGTATCTCATTTCAACACCTGTCTAGTAAATCTGGAGCAAGGTGGTGAGTTTACAAATCATCCCAAATCAAATCCCTCAAATACCAGGCCGATTTGTTTCTGTTCCCGCAATTACAACAATGAAAATATTAATCTGCTGATCGGCTGTTTAGATGAACCCTAGCCAAAAGGCAAATATCCAGTCCTCCAGGCACAGAGATCATCTGTCAAATGAAAAAAAAAAAAAAAGGAAACGAAAAACGAAAGAATCTTGATGTGTACACGGGTTGACACAAGGATCCCGAGGACCATTACATGCAAAACAGCAGCAGAATGAGCCTGTTTATCTGTAAATTCATAATTAAGTAGAGAAACAAAAAGATGCTGGAGAGGGAAAATCAATTGCAGCAGATGGCAGAATATTAGTGCTGAACTGATTATGTATTATCCATCTGATCTTAATTACACAAACACATAAACAGCCTGATCACGCTCAGCCCGGGTTTATGGCATCAACGGCATAACTGCCAGTTGAAAAACAGAGCAAGGTAAAGTCTCGCCTTGAGAGCAGAAATACATTTTTAAAAAGTGCCTGCTCCAATCAGACTGTAATTCAATCAACTTCCACCAAGCCTCCATTTGATTAGGAAAATTGCTGATATTAATTATGGAGGCTGGCACATTTCAAGCAGCCCTGTGCCAGCCCAGACAGATGACACTCGGAACAAAAAGAGGTTCCATGGGGTGCACCGGTGAAAAACACCTTTTGTTTTGGCTTTTTTGCTTTTGCAAGACAGCAAAGCCGCAGAACTTGCGAGAGCTTACATACAGGATTTAAAAGGAAACTCTCAATGTGAAGCTTTTGTTTTTCTCAAAAAGGAGTCTATTTTTTTTTACACAGTTTAGCAAAAACCTTTATCCAAGAGTAATTTACAACTAATACACTCTTCCAACGTACAGCGGAGCCAAAAGTCTGAGGGCACTAGTCAAAGTCAAACTTATTTCTATAGCACTTTTTACAACGGATCAAAGCCAGCTTTATGTTTTCCATTATCCAGATACAAACTAATTAAGCCTAGGATGACAGTGGCAAGGAAAAGCTCCCTGGAAGTAAGGGTAAGCGAAGGGCAGGTACGTAGCTCAGTGACGCATCACGGGCGTGGCTGCTTGAGGTTTTAACTGAGCATATTCACTTGAGGACTTTACATCAACTGTCAGTAGTGTCGCTGCTCCCATCAAAAACTGTTCATATTAACTGATTTGAGAAGATTTGATGCTGAGAAAAAGGAATTGCATAATCTGTATAACGTGAGGCATCCGTTTTGTGTCTGTAACTGGTCTGCATCGCACGACAACACAGAACCAGCTGCCTTTTCCAGAGGATTGCTGCGACTCGAGAAGAGAAGCCTCTGATAAGGTGGAACGCTGTCTTACAGTGCCAGGAAACAGACCACTGGACTTACAGTGCCAGGAAACCAAGCACTGGGATTACAGTGCCAGGAATCAAAGCACTTGACGTTCGTGCCAGGAATCCACACGCATCGTGCAACTCAAAAAATGACCGGATACCCGAACAAGGGATGGGTCAGGGGGCCTATCTTTTAGGCCATGTCGGGAATATTTCAGCTAGACTTAAACTTAAGATTAAAATGATTGATTTATGGATTTATTAGTGTTTTTTTTTCATGGTTTCAGTAAACATTTGCATGAAACCACTCATGGTTCTGCTCATTTGCGGTTGTATTTGTGACACCATATTTCAAACCACAGCGAGGACCAGTAAATCCTGCAGAAACTGAGAACTTCTGAGAAATCAGCAGAAGTATCTGTAGCATGCCCCATTATTATGCTCCACAATTATTCTCACTCTGTTTGAACCACCCCATCGCCCAGGCACCAGCAGTGCCTCGGCTTTCTGTCCCAAATATAAACCAATTCCTGCATGAGAAACTCTACAACTGTCCTGTTATCCAAGCATGAACCCAGCTCATGTACAGTATTTTTCCTGAGTGGTAGAACCTGCTCTTCATCGTTATCTCGGTGCTCTTCAGGAGCGCCGTGGCAGCCAAACTTTGCTCAGCTGTCAGTCTGAGGTCTGGCTGTGTATTCACCAGACTCCCTCCAAGTGTTCTCAGGATTGGGTTCCACAGTCTCAGTGCTCAGGTAGGAATATTGCAGGTCTATTGCAGATCAGCTGATCTTCTTCGGTCACTTGATACCAATCAGGGGTGCCCCCACATTCAACTACAGGACGGCAAAATGTCTACGATGGATACAATATCGTGTTTATGCATTAAAAAGAAGTATATGAAGGAGCTATTGTTACATCTTTAATATTACTGTAACCTATAGCATATCTCTGTCTACACACACACACACACACACGAGACAAGGCAGGCAAAACGTGAGATTACTATTAATGCTATAGACGACTGAAGAATATTAAGCATCGCCTAAATCACTCCCCTGACACCCATTTGAGATCCCGTCTGAGAAATCATATCTAAGTAGGGCATCCAGTAGGCACCGAGCCCTCAGAACTTCAGAGAGCTTCTGCCCTTTTAAGATTTATCTGTATCCAGATCAGAGCCTGCTCATAATCGGATGCGTCCCTGTGTGGCAAGTCAGGAGAGTTCAGGATAATCAAACATTTTAGCTCAAAGGACAAACGGAAAAACACGGATCATATAGACAGGTCCCTGGCGCGCTTCAGACATGACTTACAGACGTATGCGAGGTGCAGGAAGTGACTTAAATATGTTCTGCTTTAGCTGGATTCACGGCTATTGCAAGGTGGGCCCTCCATGGATCGCGCAGCCCACAGATGCTCAGAGTCCCAAAGAAATTGGGGAATTTGGAGGCCAGGTCAACACAACCTTGTCCAATAACTCCAGCTCTCCAGAGCTAAAGGAAGAGCGCTTTCATTTTTAGTGCATGGCCATTTATATATAATGTATATTTACATACATTATCAGGTGTCGAATTTTAAAAAAGGTGTTCCTCAAAGTTTAAATTCATCACGGTATACGGCCTTGCCTGACCACAAGCTCAGTGACGCATCACGGGCGTGGCTGCTGTTCTTAGGAGCTCCCACCTGTCTTGAAAACCCCTACATTTTCTGTTCCTTTCAGCCATTTCTGTAGCTAGCTCGGTGTTTATATCGTTTAAACTCGCTGCTGTGTTTTGGTGAAATGTCAGTAACAAAACGTCACGGCAACTGATGCGTATCCGTTGAGATTACCTGATGTAGACAGTTTGCACTGTAAACTGGTTGTACTGGTTACTAAATGACTACTTAGAACAAGTGGAAGATGACTCAAAAAAGAAAAAAAAACATAACATTGTGTAAAATGAATCATTCTAACCAGATCCAAGGTTTTTACTCACCTAATGCATTTCAGGTTCACTTAATTTTCTTTCAGCGACTCTTCCTCACTACATTTCCCAGCACGCATCAGTCCCACCACGTGATTCCCTACATCGTGCACTGCCGATTTCCTCGTAGGATCGCTGGCCGGGGGAGTATGGTTTCTGCTCAATGTGATCTCATGTTTATTTATGGTTTGTTGTCATATTCCCATTATAAAGTCGAAATATCGGTCGAAAGTCGGGCCACCTGTACAACGAACAAGGACCGAATACAAACAATTCATACACAGTGCTCCCCCGTTTATGGAGGGAGTTACGTTCCAGGACCATTATATTATATTTTGAATATATTTGTATACATTTTGTGATTTTCTTATGTTAAAGTTCATCAAATACACGTACATCTATACGGTAACTACACCACACGTACTACCCATGTGCAAATCGAGTTGCGCAAAAACCCGAGAAACAGCGAAAATCCGCCACATATTTTTTCAGTCATGTTTTTTGAAAACCCGCGACGCACCAAGTCCGCGAAAGGTGAACCGCGAAGTGGCGAGGCAACAACTGTACACTCAAACTGTGTAAGACAAACAGACAGTCCTAATACTACAAAACAATGGACATGTGCTAACAGCTAATGCTAACAGACAACGTGCTAGCACGACTAGACAGTGAACAGACAGAACAGACAGAACAGGCACAGTAAAAGTAAAAGGGCTAATACAGACACACAATGGCCATTGTGTCACTGAAACGAACCAAGGAACAGCCAGGAGAAACCAGGTGTGTGAGCAGAAATAGGTGCTTAAATAAGAGGGCAGAGCGGGCCGTAACGGAACAGACTGTTGTGGTAAGAGAAAAAGGTCAAAGGATGTGGTTGTCCAGCACTCTTGTTGACAACTTTTATTCGTCGTCTGAATTCGATGTCAGCTCTGGCTTCATTGCTAAAAAAAGATAAAGCTAATAGAAAAATAGAGAATTATCCCAAATAGGATCATTTGTGTTATTTGTGTTAATTGTAAAATGTCTTCTAAGTCTTTTGAGCAGGAACAGAGACCTAACATTTCCGCAGGCACACGAAAAGACACGTGAACCGTCTCGTGCTTGTTAAGTTGGCCGATTCAAAGGGCTTCTTGTACTTTAGGTAACGGGTAAAAACCAGCACCCATGCTGCAGATTTCCTGCAAGTGACCTTTAGATTACGCATGACGCGAACGGCTTTTTATCTGAAGACAGAAATCACTTTATTCAGGCCCTCTAAAGTCAGTTACTTTCATCTGGAATAGTGTGCAGCGCATTCAAAAAGGCATCCACGTACGAGAATTCAGGCTGGCGAGCCACATGATTCTTTATTTGCTTAAAAATATATGGCAAAATGGATCATTTTGTCGAATGATAGAGAAGTAAATGACGGAAGAAGAAGCAAACGTGGGTTAAAAGAGATCAGTGGTAAATAAAAAGCTTGTATATCTGAGCGTGGCAGGATTGCCGCTGTTGTGCATGACCCAATGATTTGACGTTGTCATAACATATATCCGTTAGTTACAGGTTTTTGGAAAGGTGCTGGGGCGTTATGGGAAATGTGCTGCCTGTAGTTCTGCTCAGAAAACCAGTATGACATTTCTTTTCGTGCTGTGATTGTAGTGGGCCACAGCAAAAATGTTAAACATGCAAAGTGGATGGGAGGAAACAGGAGTACCCGGAGGACACCCACCCACACCCTGGAGCAGTGGGACATCCCGTTTGGTGTGTCATCATCGAGGGAATTCGCCGAGTTTTACGACGGCTGGACTTTTAATAATAATAATTGGACTCTGATAGTACACGTAACATACACTCAGCACAAAAGGTACTCTTGATTCCCAATTCTGCAGTTGCCCCAGGCGAGCATTGCACAGTACGATACCCTTCTTGGGCCAAATAAGCGGAAGAAGTGACATAAGGAGTCACACGGATGTGTAACAAGCATGTTTAGGGCGGGTGTCTAAGGGACTGTGGGGGTTTGGTGGTTAAGGTACTGGATCAGAAGGTCCACAAGGTCCAGGGTTCAAATGCCACAGCTGGCCTGAGCAATTCCCTTAAACCCACAAGTAATCCGCTCTGGATCATTTTTAAATGAGGTAAATGTAACGCTCTGGGCTACCGGAACATCTCTATAGATGTCATGGCGTGACCACAGTTGATCATGATATTGAGTGTTATAAAATCACAACTAGAGATGGTGATAGTGCTACAGCTGTAATAAGTGATTGTGTTTCGACGTGACCCTAACGACTGATCGTGTTTTGACAGTGATGCTAATTGCTAGTGGAAGAATTAGCACTACAGGCTCCGAGAGACAACTGCAGACTTTCCTGTGATAAAGATAAACTCAACGAGTGCATACGTATGAGCAAAAGCAAGTGCACAGTAGCGGGAGGCTGCTGTCTCCGGAGCACTCAAACCACAAGAGCAGTTCCCTATGCACAGCACACCTCAAACAGGAAGTGTGGAAGTGTGACCTAAGACAGCTTGCTTTAAACATCTGAGTGGCGCTTCATCAGCCCGGCCTGTTTGTTGCTGCAAATCCAGCCTTACATCACGTTTGCTCTCGTGAGAAACTCCCGAGGAACTTGCGCGTTGTACAGTACTTGCTCAAGTCCTGCATGACATCAGAACGTGTGCGTGTTCGAATTCACGTCTGTCAACACCGTGTTGCGAACCCGGCTTGTTTTGAAAACAGTACATGCCAAATGTTTCCAGTTTCAAATTTGCCCGTTGCTAACGTCGCTCCAGTTGCGGTGATGGTTTGTATTGCACAGGGGTACCTCGGTTCTCGTTGGTAAGGCCACCGAAGATGACGAATAACCGAGAAAATATCGTTCGGGGACTAATCAAGTTCAATTCATCGCTTTCAGGCTCCAGGAACAGAGCTGTATTGTACAAGTGCTCCCTGAATTACGACGGAGACACAGTATGTTCAGTAGTATGAGAGAGCGTGGCGTATGAAAGGGTGTCAGAGCGGCCAAAGCAACAAGAAGGAGAAAGCAGAAAGTCTGTCACGCTGTCCACGCCTTTCTCCACCCCAAAGGCCAGCACCGTAATGACCCCGGACATTTAAGGGCAATATGAGTGCCAGTGGGGGATTTAGAGAGGATGACGATCGTGCACATGCAGGGCGGACGAACCGGGTGCATTTTGAGAACGCCGGTAGAGAACGGTGGTAGCATAGCGGATAATCCCACCCCTGCCAAGCTGCCACAGATGGGTCTTTGAGCAGGACACTTAAAACACAACTGCTGGGACTGTAGGATTGTAGGATTGTATCTAGCTGTAAGTCGCTCTGGATAAAGGCGTCTGCTAAATACCATAAACGTTAATTGTTAAATGTGTAATACGGCTAAGGACAAGGAATATCAAGGAAGCAACCAAGCTCGGGCTCGGACAAGAAAACAACAAAATTTGACAACCGGCATAACCAATATTGAGGGCCAAACAGAAGAAACAAGGAATCAGGAAAAGCGCCAATTAAAATGCAGATCATCTGATGAGGATGAAAAGGGCAAAACAGGTTGCACAAGATCACAGTCAAAAACGATGCCTCACCTTAAATGGACGAGGCTAAATGGGGAAATGGATTATCTTTTGGTTTAGAAAAAAATAGCCTTGTGAATCATAATGATTCCGGATGTGAAGACCTTATCCTAAACACTCCTCAAGACACACTCTCCAGGCTAGAGTAAGCTAGAGTACAAGCCAAACTACATTTTTGGTAATGTATTAATCGTTGCGTTTAAGCTGTTATTCTTTGTCACTGCCAGCGTCTAGATCTATGGTTTATCCTGGAGGCGTTCCATTGTTTCCCATGATTAAATGTCTGTAAAGGTGTTACAATAATAATTGATCAGAAACGATTGAAAACTCATTAAGCACCTGTCTCTGATGTAAGTTCAGTCTCCCTAATCGAATGCTGAGTCAACGACACCGGAATTTTGTGTACTACATATTTCTGAATTTGATGAGAGTCCCAACGTGAGCCGAAAACGAGATAATACCTCCGTTTTCTCCCATCAGAATCAATACGTGCCGCCGAGAAAGATGAGGCAGCGGCACTGTCGGAGCCCTCTGCGGCACCTCATATCTTTGCATCAGAAGCACGCACATGACCGGATTCGAATCAATAGGTAATTTCTTAGCCCTGCTCGCCCCTGTTTTCTCTGGTTTCTCCTAATAAAAGCTCGCACAGCCGTCATCCTTTTGTTCCACGCACCACCTAAAAGGGTAATGATACTGTATCTGTAATTAACACGCAACCTTTGGGTATTGTTCCTTATTTCAACTTGACAGTACACTGTTACGTTAAAATAACATCATCAAGCTTTTCAAGGGTTTTTTTTTTTTCACATTTTCTTTCAACCGCTAGTGATCAACCATTAGTTTTGGCCATCAAATCGAGTTAGAATAAGAACTTATGAGGAAACTGAAGCGTTTCGGCTATGCAGGTGTTGTGTGTAGCAGTCTAATCACGCCTTTGAAGCGGATCGACCCATGAATCACTTTGATAATGCAGTCTGTATAAAGAGAAGACACATCTGGTAAACAAACTTGAACGCTTAAAGGGAGGTAAGGGATCTTTCTTAATGACTGCTAGCTGCATTCAGGCTGCATGTGTACAAGACACAAAGACACAAAACCGGCGAGCGCGGGCCAGTAATTAGCCGGGTTGTGAGTGTGAAAGGGGCTAATTGTATCAGTCCACACACCACTGATCCTCACAGCTTCTGTAAATCTACGTGGAAGCGAGTATAGAGTAGAGGCACAAACAGCCAGATCCCTCACAGAGCCTCCTGAGACACAGCCACCCACGACAGAGAAAGAGAGAGCGATCGCTAGAGAGAGAACGCAATATCTGTTTCTTCTCTCAAACAACAAGTGTAAAGATGCCCTTATCTATCGTTGACGCTTTGCTGTACCTGGTCAGATTTTTGTCAGCTTTATCCATGGGATCTTAGTATTTATTACGAGCTCCGAGCGTAGAACTTGTTAGCTTGTTAGATTCAGAACACCATTGGCTTCCAGCTCAACTGGGATTGAAAACTTATAGATCAAGCTCTAGCATCGCGGCTGCTTCAAATGCAAGCCGATCCGCATAAGAACATTTGCCAAACGGCAGGGTAAGAGGGAAACGCAAGATTAAGAATGTACATGAATCCTATTTGCTCTCTCGGACACCTGATGCCGTACTCCAGAGCCAAATCCCTTTCACACTGGACGGACGATAACACCGTCCTCCCGTGGCCCTGTCTTGTTCTTATCTCATCACCAAGCCAGCAGATCTGCTGTGTTAAAGGCAGGGTTGCAGTGGCAACGGAGAGCGATTGTGAAATTTTGCCACGTGTTTGCTCGTTGTTTAATACATTGCTTAAATTAGAGTGCTTAGCTATGCATAATGCTAAGGCAGCAATGTGAAGGTTGAACGTCTGAAGTCTGTGTGTGTGTGTGTGTGTGTGTGTATGTGGGTCTCAAGCAGATGATGAAATAAACAACAAACCTCAAAAAAGACCATTTTACAATACGCAAAATGCTACCCTAAACAATTTTCGGCGTCATATTAAATGAGAAAAAAGCAGTGTGTACCTGCAAGAATCTAATTTGTCTATTTTTATAGCTGATACATTTTTTTAAACAAGGCCATATTTATATATACGAAAAGTACCCCCTTTTAATGATTGTATTACTCCCAAACCACTGTAGCCAATGAGACCTCACATGAATGTGGGAAGGTTCCCAAAGGATGCTACACAATGCTACAGTTTACATTTGCCCCAATACGGTGGTGCAGAATCATGTCGTATTCAAATTAAGTGCAAGGATGTAGAGTACTGAGCAAAAGTCTTAGACCAGAATTAGATTAAAGACACAATCGTATTATGACAATGTTTAATTATTTCACAGTATGTGAATTAGAATGCAGTTATAAAATCAGGAAAGAAAAACAGCTTCTACAGCCTACAGTGGCAGGTCTTTAGTGTTACTTCTGCCCCAGCCTGGGCAACAGCAGCATCTGGCAGCTTTATCGGGATGCCAAGTTGAGCCTTCTACGGTCTGAAGAAGCTTTACCAGAAATGGTCTTTTTCGACTGGGTAGCAGCCAGGAAGCCGCTTTTTCAGAAGAGTTTAAGACAGGCTAAAGCTCAGCTGCAATAAAGATCAGTGGAAAGCAGGATTATGGCATTTTAAGTTTAAATTTTGTGAACCAGTCAACAATATGTTATATACGGCCATTACACCATGGCTAATGGTGGCCTAAGACTTTTGCACAGTACTGTAACTATATAAGCAGGTGACGTGTCAAGCTGTTGTCACATAAAGACGTGTCTAATGCAGGCGCATCAAGGTTATTCGCTCAGATTTCAACGTATTGCCAAACATCAAAGGAACAGAACAAAGTAAAACTATTTCACGTTTTTGTGTGCGAACTTTTTTTTTTTTTAACCGGTTTTCTCGTCCTATAACTACACATTGCGATCTCTTATATCTACAGGGATAGTGTTAGAATCTAGTTAAAGCCAACGCATCAATTAAGATAGTAATTAGAAAATGATACACAAAATGATCATTTCTAGGGTGCTTTCTGTTGGAAGTAGTCAGTCCCAGACTGTAACCAATAATTGGGATAATAATGGAAAATAATTCAACATGTTTTGTCATTTTTTTGGGGGGTAAATGACATATTATAAAACACATTTTATTTCCCTGAAAAGCAAGTTCAAATATTTAGATTTATTATGACTGCATTTCCATGTCGTACCAAGACACGAGACGTTGTAGTCCAATAGACGAAGTCTTATTTTAGCCACAGCCCTGCATTTTAAAATTTGGATTTGTGATTTTTGTAAGCAGTGAGACGGTATAAACCGCGAGGTCTCTACTTTTTCCCATGTGTCTGAAAAGCCAGCGTGTAACGTTAATAAAAGTTTCCAGATGAAGCATCTAAAGCTCTTCGCACCCGTGTTCGCGGCCTTTTAGAGGTGATGGGCTGGTAGTGTCAAAATGTCTGGTAAAGTTCTTTGACAGGATAGCAGTTTCGTAGCAGTATGAACATCCATTATACTATTAGGTACATTTTAGAAAAACAGCTGTACAAATGTATTACAGTAGTGCATGTACACAAAACCGTACACGAAATAAGGGTGCGGTGATGTCATTTGCTATCACATGATGTGTTTGATGTGGATATAAGTGTGCTACTTTTCAGCGTCACATCAGTTTGATCCCTTGTTGGTGAAATTGTCGGCTATTCTGAAAACTCACCCATGAGTCACTCACGCTGCTTCAGTGTTATTTATAATATGTTCTAAAATCATTCGGTGCCTCTCCTTTCCAGTTAAATTTAGGATTGTTTTCCTGACCGTCTGCCACCCTCGTGTTCAACATTTGCAGAGATTACTCATAAAATGAGAAGCATCACTTGAAGTATATGTGCACTGTAAGGACGGTCTAAGAGATGTGGCATTTTGCCCTTTTCGCGGCTTGTTAATTGTCCGATTACTCTTATCTAGTAACAGTTTTATAGGTCTAATGAAGTAATTATACTCCAATGTTTGGGTCTAAAGGCATTTTTATTCAGCTTTATTTCTCAACATTTAAGCATTTCCGCTTAGCTGACAACAGCTATTGGACCACTTAAGGAAACCCACTTGGACGGCTTAACAAAATAAAATTTGATTTAAACTATTCGTGTTTTGTCTTCTTTTGCCTACATTGATGCGGCACTTTGAGCTTCACAATTAAAATAATTGTGCTTAATAGCTCAAATGTATTATTAGTTCAGTGTAGACTATAAACGGGTGGTTAAATCTCCACCTCATTTGGAACTCGGTCTTTGAGCAAGTTTGTCTCCGAATTTGCAATCGAGACCAGCCGGGCCCAGCGTGTCCATCAGACGTACCGTTAACTATAAACAGAACTGTTTTGGCATCATTACGGAAAATCAACAATAATAAATCAGTCCTTTCTCTTTGCTATGAGTCAGTATCCAATCAATAAACGTTTTTATTTAGACCAGTCGATGTTATGTGATGTTACGATCGTTAGTTTGCGTTTTACAGGCTACTATTGTGGTTCACGTTTAAGGCTAAAAACGTACAGAATGGATGCTGTTTCTATATAAAGGCTCATTTTTTTGTGGTGACTCTTGCCATGTTTGAGAGAAAATCCCAATCATCACCATCATCTGCTGCCAAAAATACTGTTTTCTTAGTCTGAATAATTATTACATAATGATAATAATTAATAATACTTCCAGGCTGTATATTATTTAATGTTTCATTTTGCAATATGGGATGAATTACAATATTATTTCTTAACGTGTATCAGGTGTAACGAATGATAATCGATGTTTATGGCTACATTTTATTTGACTCCTGTTTTTATTCTCGTATGATGAAAAAATCATACTCTGGTCTCGGTCTTGACTTGCACTCGACTACTAAAAGTCGTTGTCTGTACTATAAACTTTAGCTGTCTTGACTACAACGCCAACTGGTCTGGTGACTCAAACTCAGGCACAGATGGAACTCAAACCCAGGTCCCTGGAGTGGCGGGTTAATGTATTAGACCTCCGGCCTCACCCGGGCATCAACGTTCTGCTGAATGTCCTACATTAAGAAATGTAACACAATCCTCGCACTGATTTATCATTACTTAAAAGTGATGGCGCGGTTGCAAATTTTGATCTGTAAACGTGTGAAGGTCTTTGCACTTTCTCAGTTAATTCAGGTTTTCAAGCTATATCGACTTCTTTAAAAAATGTGCCATATACCATTATAAGTTTTCCTACAGATGTTAGTTTGATTTTTTTAAAAATCACAAAAACATGGACCTGGTGTTTCAAATGCAGTTTTATCAGATACCCGCGTTTCTGTAAGACCCTTGTCGTGGCCATTTATGTTATAATGTATTCGCATTTTCTAGTTTGCGTACGTATCGTATTAAATCCGTTTTTTCCTAACTTGTGCGCAGAACTGTTAGCTGTTTAAAACACCGTGGGAGATGTGAATGTGAAATACCTTGACATACACACTAAGTGTGGTTTTTATTCTGAATCGTTAACATTGTGTAATCGAAATAATTTACACGTCAAGTTATTTCTGCGTTAGGAATAAGAATCCATGACAGCGATTCGTTATTGTCACCTGGTTAAAAGATGAACCCAAATCAGCGACGGCTCGTACCTTTCTGCCCTGTTTGGTGGTGTACGATGAGGGGGTCCACCGGGCCCGTTCCTGCCCCCCGGCGCTCTGCGTGTCCTCCTCCTCGTCTCCTAGCAGCCCGGCGGATGCTGAGTCCGAGTCCTCGCCTTCCTCGAGCTCCTCTCCTTCCTCCACCTCGTCCGTTTTCAGTCTCTTCGGAGCGCGTTCGTACTCCTCCTCCCCGTATTCCTCCATCCGCGACATGTTCGAGCCAAAAACAGTAAATAACGGCGCGGAAAGTGGATGAAACGCGGCCCCCTTCCAGAATAGCAAGCGCGTGCGGCAGCGCGTTCCTCCTTCTGCGCTTCTGCACAGCGGTACCGCTCGGGCGGGGTTGCCAGATTTCTATCTTTAGCCCGTTTTAATTCTTCCCACTTTCCGACGACTCAGCCAGACATGAAGCTACACGATACGGGATTTAAATCCATTTCCAAACCCCGATGTCGTTTGTTCAAATCTATAATGTCACATTTGAGGCGTGACTCTGAGAAACCTGGCAACACCAATCCCCAAACAAGCTCCCCTCCTGCGTGCTTTTGCTTTGTCCGTGTGGCAACTTTGACAGCTCGTGCGCAGATGAGGGAGCGATTTCATTGGCCGCCACAGTTCAGCGCCGACGCTGATTGGATAGAAAAGGCGTTCGCAAACAGTTAGAGGTTCGAACGGGCTCAAGAGGAGAAGTGAAAGGACCGAACGAAACCGCTGGACTTTTTTTTAGGATCCGAGTAAGCAAGGAGTGGTTTGTTTGGATCGAATACTTAACATGACAGTAGTACGAGGAAACACTGGGTGTGAAATCTCACTGCATTACAGACGGAAGCCCTGCCATAACTGGCCACACGTGGCTGCCAGACACAGTGCACATTGTGGCTGAGTTGTTAGTGCCCCTTGTATCACTACTGGGGTAACCCACTGCCATATATGATGGCTCACCAGATTATCACACCAGCAGCTGGGCAGTTCTGCGCATCAGAAGACACCTTCATAGGATGGCACTGAGATTTTAGCCCTAGCTTAATGTGTACCATTTGTGCTATCAGCAAATACTAGCGAAGACTGATGTATTTTGGACACTAGTATTGTATATTGGTTAACCAGCTCTACCAGCAAAGCCATGCAAGTTTACCAGCTAAACCAGCACCAGTTCAGCATGTTGGCTGTTGCATTTTTTAGGTTCAATTTCCAAATAACTAACATCTTTATTGTCTTTTACAACCGCAATAAAGGAGGTGCCTGTGTAGTTTGCATGGCCTCGTAATGTTTACTCCTGGTACTTTGTTTTCCGCTGACATTCCAAAGGCTTGTGGGTTACTTGGTGCTCTTAGTGTGTGCCCTGCAATGGATTGGCGCGCTGTCTAGGGTTGTTTCGACAGCTAGGCACCAGCTGTCCTGTGACCCTGACTAGAATAAACTACATAAGACAATGAATGAGTGAGTGATTCGTTCACTGAATAATCTGGACTTTGGTAGCCCAGTGGTTAAAGTACTGGGTTCAAATCCCACCTCTGCCAAGCTGCCCCAGTTGGGCCCTTAACCCACAAATGCTTGAATTGTGAAGCTGTATTCGTTGTAAGTCGCTCTGGACAAGGACGTCTGCTAAATGCCATAAATGTAAATAACCATCTGGTTCGTGGAACAATTTGACGGCGATGACACTTTGTGGTGATGTAGTTTGTAGTAACATCCACAACTTGTGTTGTTGCACTTGAACTTAAACTTGCGAACTTTCACTAGATTCATTTCCATCATCATTGCAATGTACTTGAATGGCATTTTGACTCTTGTTATTGTACAGTGCATCCGGAGAGTCTGGGAGCCCGATTCAAATCCAGAGAAACTGCATTACTCTAGATCAACGTTTATCCAAACCCTGATAAAGTAGGTAGTTACATGTTTTGAAGAGGGATTTAGAAGGGCATGCACTTCAGGTAGGGATAGTCATCACGGATTCCTGCTGAAACATTTAGGAAACAGCCTTTCTCTTTCCACTGAGCCCAGTTTGAATTCCCCTGATTCCTGCAGGCTGTACAAATGTTCGCAAAGTGCCAAAACTCTTACTCCTGCTGTTTGACGGACCACAATACATGACCTCCATCAAAAAAAAAAAAAAAACTAACCACACATGCTCTATCCTGCACGCTGCACCTGCTATCCCTGTCTTTATCTTTTATCTTTTGTCTTTATCCATCTGTACGCTGAACAAACAGGAAAGGTACTGGGTCTCACGGTTGTGTTTTAACTTAACATGAAGGTTTCTCACACCTGCCTCTTTGTGAGCCCACTGTTTCTCTTTTCAGAGGCTAAACCCGAATGGGATAGGGTGACTAATTTTTGAAGTCTTTGTACTAGACATTAAAAAGCCGGAAATTTTCATTTTTTGATTGTGCCCGTTGAGCAAGACTAAAAATTTAATTCATCTGCTATGGGACTGATTCGCCTAAACTGTTTTAATGTACAGTGTTCATTTCCCGTCAATCAGTAACCCTGTGATGGTGTAGCATTTAAGGCAGTGGATTATTGTCCAGAAGGTCCTGATCTGACAAACTGCTCTTGGGCTCCAGTTACTTGGATCATATGGTGCATAAATGAAAATAAACTGAAACTAAATGTCTTCGAGGCTTTGGCGGGAATCATTCCTGGCCGTGCAGCAGATGGTAAAGTAGGATATTTAACAGTAAACATGGGTTTTGATTTTAAGTAATTTAAAACTTATCAGGAAGAAGAAATCCGAAGTATGGACTATGGCCCATGCTGTTGGAACCTGCCTGCTACTGTAAGATCAGGAGAAGGTTCTGTTTGCATGCCTCAAAAAGGTTCAGTCATGCTTACCACAAATCAGCTGTGCTTTGAAAAAGATTTAAACAATTCTTTTTCTCAGAGGAAATAAGTATAATGATGTATGTATAGTGACCAATGATCAATGGTCAAAGCTGAGCGTCCGGTCACTTCAATGGGACCACATGGAACAGTCGTCGGTAATTGGAATAAATGCCACGATATTGTCCCACCCCTGGATGCTCAGCGTCTCTGGGGGTGAATGGAGCTGCGGATGGACGTCAAGTGGCCTGGACGCTGAGCGTCGTTACGATTGGAGGATGAGCAGAAACTCTGAATAGCTAGCTCTGCTGGCCATTGAGAGGACACTGGTGAAGGTCCTGGACAAGAGGCCTAATTGGTAGATCAAGGAACCAAGGACAGAATTTGGGTATGAATAAACGGACGTATTTTATGATTTATCTGAGAATGATCTTCCCCCAGCAGTTGCCTGAAGAAAGCTTAACTTGATTGGTCTCTGGAGCAGCAGAAACAAATTCTGGATCTAGATGATCTCTGAACCTCGAGTTTCACAACCTGAGACATGCAGTTTACGAGACAACCTTAGGACCCCGCTAAATGTGGAATGGGACCCATTCCCAATGTCTTTTTTTTTTTCAGGTGTTCCACCTCACCAGGGCCTTTCACATTTCAGCGATCAGAAAGGTTTCAGTCCCAGGAGTTGAGGTTGTGGTAGTGAAAACAGAACAGAGGTAGCTCATAATGACGTATCTCTTTCAGCATTACAGTGCTTCCTTTGTCAAAGAGCAGAAAATAACTATCTGCAACTGCAACTCTGTTCAACACCATTAACCATATAAATTAGAAACGAACACCAGTGCCCAACCTTACAAATACTTCAAATCCCAAACATGGTCACATGATCAAGTCAAAATCAAGGGTAAAACCTTCTATTTTAGCCGCAAATGTGGAACGTTCGGGGGAAGTTACAATACTTTCGGGCAAATGCTGTCAGCTTTCTGGACAGACAAGGCATAGAGCGAATTGCTCACGGCTGGTAGCCTTTCTATCATGTTTTAAATGGTCAAAAATCCAAGAAAATAAGGCAACTGATAACTGTAAATAAAGGAAACCGAAATTCATCTAACCTGATCTGATTGCTGCTAATGAAGTGGCACTAATGCTACATACACAGTATTTTCAACCCCAGCCCTGTAACCCTTGCTGCTGGAGCCTTCTGGCCTACTTTAATGAGCCAGCAAGGTCAGTTCAAGCTCAAGAAGCACTGGTCTCCATAAATTATTATTACCAAGACTGTCAGCAAACTCTGGTCTGTGATTGTTCTAAATATCTTGCCAGAAGAACCCAGAGCCTATCATAAGGGAAATCAACATTGAAATGACTCTGTTTACTTTCTCAAGTTGGAGAAGACAAACTTTCAGATGGAACAGAAAGCGAATCATAGCCTTTGCGAGGCAATTGTATTTTTGCAAAGTATTCTTTCTGTGGTTTCAACAATTTCTTAGCTTATCGTTGACAGACTTTTGACTTTTATCTCAGTGGTGCTGGGATTCAATTGAGGTGTGCTGATCTCAGCCAGAGGAGCTGCCTGCTAACATTAGCCCTGTTTAAACATGCAGAGAGTTTAGCTTTGATAGAGCTGCTCTGCAGTTGGAAACGGGTAGAACACGTAGCTGTACCTTCAGCTGGGCTATTTCTGCCCCAACATATGATGCACTAATTGATTTTGATGTCTGCCTTGCTTTGGGCATCATTGCAGTTTTACCTGAGTGAGGTTTTTGTTCACTGCCAGCACATCCCATTTGCATCCCAAGCTTGAGGAAGAGAAGGAAAGGAGAGCTGGCTTACTGTAGGCCACGTCTGTAGCAGCTACTCAATATCTAAAAATAAAAAGGAGTCTAGACATCGTCATCCATTATGCATTATACAGTGGGTAGAGCATTTACTGGCCTGTAGGAGCTAGATGTTGTGAATTTGATATGTCGAGGGATGTAACTGTTAGATAACGTACAAGATAGACCAGTGTCTGGGAATGTCACCAGTATGAGGCGCAACAGGATTCGGGGCAAAGAAAATCTCAGATGTATTTATTTTGCACCAGAGTGGGATGTCAGGGCAATTCATGGCAACCCATTGTGCTGATGTTTCTCCAGTTGCGCAACAGCTAAACCTCCAGAGGTGCAGATTGTCAGTCAGAGCTTGAAAGCTTCTGCCTCAGCAGCTGTGCTTCAGATACGATACATTCTAAACGCGGCTGACCTAGTTTCTATAGGAACACAGTCGGCCCTGAGGATCCGTCTCTCATCCCCTGGCTCTCCGTACCGCCTGATTCTCTGAATTTCAAATCTTCTGAAAAGAGAGGGAATGAGCTAGCCAAGTGGAAACGTGCTTCCACTGAAAACATTTTGGTAGCACCAGTTCCTGGGATTAATCTCCATTTGCACAACGGGCCACATAGGAAATTCGAAAACGGAGCGTTTAATTTGACTTGGGATGGGCTTGGAGAAAGAAAAAAGAATGAAAGGCCACCTGTAGCTCCCTGTCCACTGGTCGGTGGCTGCTTGTCACGGGTGGTGACATATTGTACTGTGCAAAAGTCTTAAGCCACCATTAGATTAGATATACAGTACAATATAATAGAGTTTTAGGAATGGTACAATGACCTTTTTGTTTTTTTGTTTTTTTTACAATGAATCTCCTTTTTAGAAGCCAGAAAATACAGGAAATCCGCATGTAATGGAATGAAACTGTGGAAATAAACCAGAAAACAAATCTTCTGTGCGCTACATTCAGAAGTGTACTGCTCAAAAAAATAAGGGCAACACTTGGAGTTACTCTGTGCTGGTTAAGTGTTCCCGTTGTTTTTTTTTTAGCAGTGTATTTTGTGTGTTCTCCCCTTACACCTGAGGAATAGCACAGCCCATGAGAGGATGATGAAGTCTCCGCTGATGAAGACGACGGCACAGTCATCACTTCCTGAAGTGGATGCTGAGATCTCTCAAGGTTCTGCCCCTCCTCTCTGTGAGCTGCCTCATCATCGCTGTTGTCTGCGTATTAAGATTAAGTCTGAGTCAAGACCGAGACTGAGAGCGGCCAAGAAGACGACGAGACAGAGTACAAAAAGATTGAGACGGATTTAAATTTGCTCATCAAAATAAAAAACTGAAATGAAAAAAAAAAAACGTAATGAGTTTATCATTCACTTTATGTCCATTGCACAGGATGTGTATTAACATATGATGTTCTATTTCATCACTTATTTTGTAAAATATAATAAGGTAATATGTAGGATAAAATAATAATAATTATTATTATTATTATAACGATAATAATCATCTTCTTCTCCATCACCATCAACATTGTTATTATTATTCAAAGTTAAAGTCAAAGTAATTTTTGAAAGCAAAAGACGGTGATGATTCTCTGTCCTTTCTTCTCTCAAACAATATAAAATGAGCTGAATTTATCCTACATCATCCATTCTCTGCATTCTTATTCTTAAATATGAAAACAGAATAACAACAGGTTTATCTGCTCTCAGTCCTAAACTCTCCTCAGTGGAAAAAAAAGGCGCATCAGGCTATTCAGATTAAAACTACGTATTGGCCGGGATTTTTTTTTTCTGATTTTATTTTGGTATATAGAGAAAGGGCAGATTTATTAACAGTTAACGTTACTTCAGACAGACGCAGGACTCGGCCCGTCCAGATTACCCTGAGAGCGAGACTAAACCAGGTCTACATGAGCTAGGGACCGAGACTGCTCATTTACGGTCTTGAGACCTGGCGGGCTGACTGACGCTACCGAGGCATGTGCAGGTTAGCAGTCGCCTATGAACAGCATACGTTAGCGTACGGTGCACCCCTGCGGAGTGCCGGTGTTGAATATAAAAGTGGAAGCTTGTTAAGTCTGAGGGCAATCAGACTGATCTTGACCATGAACCTGGTCCTAAACCCAGTCACAGAGGGACGATAAAGCCTAGCTGTAGGAAGTGGAACCCCGTCCATTACCGTTCCGGTCCATGCTATCGGTCAGCTTGGAGTTCAACAATCATAAAACCTGTTTCACACTTCTCTTTTCTACGGGGCGACCACAACCCCCCGCCGCTTTCAGGTTCAAACGACTGACGTCTAGGCGTTCTGTTAGTGTCACAGAGATACGACGCTCCAGCCAGCGCTTCTCGCTGCACTTGGAGCGCTCCGGCTGTTTGTGAGGCTGCTCGGTAATGTGAAAGCCAATCCGTGAAGATACTGATGAGCAGCCATTGTTGCTGATGTTGCTTCCAGGGGCATTTAAAACTCGGTAGTGAGCGTTGCAACGGAGGACAGATGTTTTATTTGCTCTCCGTGCTGCAGCACTCAGTGGCTCCATTTTCCCGAGCTTCACGCCTGAGCTGTCGGAGACGTACTAAACGTTTCCACTTCATAATAACAGCACTTACAGTTGACCAGAGCAGAAATTTGACACAGCGACCGGTTGGATTTTATGATAGTGCCACACTGAAAACCATTAAGCTCTTCATTGTAATGATGTCTAGCTCTGCCGTTTGAGTGGGATGGTGTTTTGTAACTCTATTAGGACTGGATTCAAACGGGCCAAAAAGACATGTAAAGGAAATGATTGGGCCTTTATAGGGAGGCATCGGGTCCCTAATCCCCTCATTTTTGTGAGCAGTATAATCTCTAATTTTAGTCAAAGTAATTTGATTCTGTGTCCTTCCTTCGATCAAACGTAAACACCTGAATGTATTTGCTTTTTGGCTATTTACCGGCCGAGTGGGGACCGGGGGGTGGGCTGGGGGGGGGGGGGGGGGTTCACTGCCGTGTTGTGTATTGGGAACTTGAGTGATCAATCGTTTTGTTTTGAATAAATGAGCATGACAGATGAACCTATATTATCAATAATGTTTAATGCAATAAGCCTTTAATAATCTCAGCTCATGTTTAGGCAAGAAGGTCCCGACTTGATCGTTAAAAGGTTTTATTTTGAATCTTTTCTAACTGATGTAACAGTTGCAGCTGTCTCAGCAGAATAATTCACAGACAAAGGAACGCTGAAGCTCTCCTCGTAAACGTGACTCATGACTCTTCCTTGTGAAGTCCGGGCTAATTTGACTGATTATCTTGCGTTATTGATTTTCCACCTGGAAGAACCAGAGCTAGAGGTTGTTATGTTCGGATGGCTCTCGGAGCAACAGCGGGACGTGGAGGGAAACGTGACGGCATTTCTTCCTGAAAGGCTGGAAATAAGCTTGGTGTTGTTAGCAGTTCAGCTTGCAGTAGCGCGGAAGCAACGGGTCCATCGGTTTACGACTGCAAGCGACTTCTACGCTTGTTAAGGCTTGTTTGAGGGAGTAATGTCGGCGAGAAACGTGTAACTATCTTTAGCTGGGTCGCTTCATGTCACCCTTGAGGACGGATAAGCTAGTGTCCTGTCGGTAATGGTGCTCTTGATGATCTACGCACTTTGATATTTTTTGGACTTCCTACCCGTTCAGCTACACACAGAGAGAGGGAATGGTACGTACTAGAGAATGTGGTTAGCATTAGCTCACTACCGCAATGGCCTTAATGCCGTATTCGGCAATATCTTTATATATATATATATATATGTGGGGGTTTTGTGTGTGTAAATATATACAGCTCTTACATACGTATTTATATATTTATTTATATTAGGGGATCAAAGCCAGTATATAGCAGGAAACACAGGGCACAAGGCAGGAACAACCCTAGATACGGTACCAATCCATGATATAGCACACACCAAGGAAAACACAGATCAAGTGTAGCTACAGCTAGGTGTGCTTCTGCATGGTGATGGTCCCAGACATTGTGTGTGTGTGTTTCAAAATTATGCATGGTGATTTTTAATTTGGTTCCTAGTTGGACCTCCTTTTGCGTTCAGACCCGTCTTAATTCTCCATACCTTGTAAATCCCAGTAGACTAACGGTTTCTGAGATATTCAGACCACGTAGCACCACCAACCGTGCACCGTTCTTCCCTAATCGAACGCTCTGTCTGCACGCCTAAAAGCACTGACATGCTACCATGTGATTGGCTGATTAGATGTTGAAGTAGCTAAACAGGTGGAGCTGATAAATTCAGGACATTTCAGCCGGGTAAAACTTATGGAGTTTCATCTGGTGGCACTTCGGTTCAGGTTCTGCACTATTGACCAGAAGGTCCAGGGTTCGGCCCCGCCGTTGGAATGCTGAGCTGTTACTCACCGCTGCTTGAATTGCTTGTATTTTGTAAGACTGTTCAGCACATAGGAAATGTGTGTCTTCACCCAGGCCTAGAGTGCACCAGACCACGAATGGCCCACATGCATGGCACAGATATTATAAATAACAGCCTACCAAAACCAAATATACCATGTTTGCTACATTTCGACCCTGCACGTAGTACGGTTTGGTCTGGCCTTACTGGAACGCACTTGGCCTTGTTAATGAAAGGATATCTATATAAATCCTTGCCTCACACGGCACCATGGGGGAGATGCACGGGTGCTTCGTAGGAAGGGCGTAATGTGAGCGGCAGGACGGAGTGAGACGCTCTGTAGCTATTAATGGCCCTCCTCTCTCCATCGCTCTTCTTCTCCTTTGGCTAAGACACACACACCTCTACGGAAGGGCGGTGCGTGTGCGGATTAAATCCTCACGGATGGACGGACGCTTGTTCTGCAAAGCCGAGTTGCCACAAACGCACTGAACCCACTCTGAAGCATCACTGAGTCGACCTGAATGGCATCGCAGCCAAGATAAAGGCGAAGGGTTTGTGCTCAGCCGGCGATGAAGCCTGTTTCAAAATCCCTAAACACATTGGCCTATCAGAAACACGCGCTCAGTGCGCTCAGGCTCTGGAGTCCAAAAAGCTGCTACGTCCATAAACAAGGGTCCTTAATCCTGCTTATCTCAGTCGTCAGCAAGCACGGAGCCAAGAAACGTCTCACAACGTGTGTCACCAAATCTCACTGTGCCAGAGGCGGAATAGCAACAAGGTGGTTCATCCGTGCGAACCTGGATCTTGTTTAGCGCCGTGACAGATAGCTCAGCCGATGAGCCGCTCTGGCTTGCATCCTGCCTCTGGATTCGTGAGTTCAGAAGGGAAGACGTTTCCTGGAACCGTTAAGACTAAAACAGCGCTCACGTCCGTCGGCAGGTTCTCCCAAGTCTCAACGCTCATCTGGGTTGGGGCCGGGTCTCCAGGGGTTCCCAGGTGTGCCCCTATGATGCAGTCGTTATTCAGCTTATTCAGTGTATTCTGTATTTGTAGTTCTACCCCTTTATTTTGTTTTTCGATTTTGTGTTACGCGTAAAAAAAAAACAAGAAACAAATGACTTCAGCAAAGAATGCACATTTTCCTGAACAGGTTTGTCAAAATATTAGTTGGGAATCACTAGAAATTCAAAACAATACGTACGTTTGTTTAAACCGAAGACTAAAAAGATCTTCAGTCTGGTGCAAGTAAAAGAAATTAGGAGTTTTGAATGTGCATGGGAGCATGACGTCTGATTGCGCCCTCTCGTGTTCAGAAATACAACTGCGTTGGATGTTACTTGGGGGTCACATCGCGGATCTCAAATAAAGTAAGAGCTGAATGCTGGAGAAGTGAGATAAAGTCACATTTGTTTCCTAGGACCAAATGTTAACCAAATATTATTAAACAAAAGACACGTGTGACTTTGTCCAGGGGAGTTTTTCAGGAAGTCGAAGAGAAAAAAGGAACCATGATGAACAGAAAAAGAGGAACTGGAACAGCAGAATATGGAGCCTATAGTGGACAGTAACAAGTAGCTGAAAGTGACCCATACCAAGCCGAGAGACGGAATCGAGAGGTGTCCATCCTACTCACTGAACCACATGAGGTTAATCCCCATGAGGATTAAATGTAAAGAAACGTTTACATTATTATCATATGGGGGCAGCCCAGGAAACTCAGAAGCCTCTGGACAGCAGAACAACGAACACGTGCGACAAAGATCAGAATTCCCAATACAAACCAGTGTAGCTCAGTTTGTAGATCGTCGGTTCGTATCTCGCCTCTGGTGAGGTGGCGGTTTTCCCACGGATTACGCACATGTTCCGGGTTCCGTACGGCTATTTCCCAGTTCTATGTTAGACTGCTGCCCCACGTAATGTGTTTATTAATATTTAATAATATATCGGTTAAATATTTATCATCATCACGTTTGCTGAAACAGCATTCCCAGAATTCATAAATACTTCTTTAATGCTGTAACTCCAGATTGTTAGCTCCTTTATAACTAATGGTCTGCTACAGAGGCCAATTTATTGTGACCTAAATTCGTTATAACACTCGAGCAGCATCTGGAAGCTTCATCAGGATTCCAAGTTGACCCTTTTACACTCCAAAGAAACCTGATCAGGAACGGTCTTTTTGGACAGGTAGCCAAAATTTAGGAATGGGAACAATTTTTTTTTTCCTTATGTAAGAAAGCTGCACCCCTCCAGCGGCAAACACGCGCATCCCAAAATAATGACTCGTTGCTTTTTTGCTTGTTGTAAGACTTATTCATTGCTAATCTTTACCGGCACAAAAATGTACAAAAATAACAGCTTCTTTACTTTTCTCTTGGGTTCCTTTTATAATTTAATCGAGTGAAAATATCTATAAAGTCGTTTTGCGTAAAGATTTTTTTCTATTGTTTGTGGTATTTCAATTGATTATTGAATGTGAAATTTCTATTTCGAACCTTTGTGACAAACTCGGAGCACCACAGAACAGGCAAAGGCACGTGCGCCGAGCGATGTTTGGCTCCCGACTGGAGGAAAAGAGGATTACGGAGTGAATCCAAATGTATTATGCTGGATCTAATGGCGGCTCTTTCAATATTCGACCTGCCCATCACCGCTTGTGCTTCCTGCACACGGTCATAAATCTAGGGTGAGAAAAAAAAATATGTGCAGCCGAAGGTCTGACTTGAGACCGTTTTTCATTGTTCACGTCACTGTGTGTGGATGTTTGTGGGCTGCGTCAGAATGGTGCGAGAACGAGCCAGCGTAGGAGGTCTGGTGGAGGCTCTGCCAAACTGCAGCGCGCACAAGCCAGTGTGAACACAGAGCCTATTCTGTTCCAGCGTCGCTGCCAAACTAGCTGTGGGAGGCAGCTGTCCTCGGTGGAGCACCCGACCCCCTGATCCACCATCAGATTTCTCTAATTAAAACCAGATCACCACCACGAGAGCAATAGTGTCAAACCGACCTCAGACCAGTATTAATGGCACTCGCTTCCTAAATGCCACTCGAGCGGCAGGAAGTTCCTCGGGCAGAAGGGACGCTACTGAGTGGCGCTGGAATATTTCTGGAGATGCTGTCCGGCTTCTTGCTGTCACGCATCCCAGATGAGCCTTAATAATGGGGCAGGATTATTAATAGGATAATAAGA
Organism: Parotocinclus haroldoi; assembly: GCA_034779995.1. Taxonomy (NCBI): domain Eukaryota; kingdom Metazoa; phylum Chordata; class Actinopteri; order Siluriformes; family Loricariidae; genus Parotocinclus; species Parotocinclus haroldoi. Next base: position 4,542 of record JAUZST010083245.1, on the reverse strand, counting down.
GGGCAATAAATGACCAAGCTACTTCCCATGAGCGTAGTTTCAATAGAGCTTCAGTCATTGTGAAGCAATAACTATGAAAATCACACGTAAAAAAAATAGAGTTCCACTAAAGTATGACAGTGTTTATGGCAGTAAAACGGCCTATGTTTAACCTTGTTGGAATTGACCAGATATTTATGGCTGCCCCAAGCATGTCATAATTGTTGACCGGACGTTGATCGGATGGTCATTAAAGAGCCCTCCATGCCGCCAGCCCTCCACGGCTCTCAGTAAACACTAAAAACAGACTTGAAGTGGTCTAAAGTACTGCGCTCGACTCCTAATTGATGATCTTTGTTTTCAGACGGAAACACGGCGGGCAAAAAGCCGCTCTGCAGGATCAGCCAAATTTGGAGCGCTAATGAGCTCTGACCTGCGGCTGCCTGTCCAGTCAGAAATGGAGCTCAGCTAAAGTGGCGCGGGCCACTGACGGGCGAGGTGAAGAGCACTCTAGCCGCCCAACATCAGGCCGAAAACAAATGAGCTTCCCGCCTCGCACCCGAGAGGCATCATTACCAAACCATTTAGACAAATGAACCCACCATCGTTTCCTGTCTGGGAACTTTATAATTCAATTAGCCTCATTTATCGATCACAGACGAACATTTAATGCCTCTCAGAGCAGGCGTAGAGAAATATTTATACACATGAGCTCAGCGGGGTCATCAATCACACGGAAAAGGAGTTAATGACAGATGCTGAGGTACGTGATGGAGGAGACTCCCAGGGCAGGACACGCTCGCTCAGCGCGCTCACGCTAAGCTAAATGCTATTAACTAATGGAACCCATTTAAGGGCACAGAAACTCGAGCAGCAGGGCCATTATTTAGGGTAAAAGGCAAGTCTGCCAGGATGCTCATGGGGGTGAAAACATAAATCAATCCCTGTTTAGGTCCTGTGGAGAACGCTCTGAAAAACAACGGCGTGACGAGGGCACGTAGTCAAAGCAACAGTCTAAGAATTATTTCTGCAGGATTTTAATCCAGCAGGTTGAATATCAGGGTGGGAATCGAGTTTTAATGAATTCAGATTTGATTTTTGATGTGGAACAAGCATGCCGTAATGTTTTCCATCCACTAGCTTCCAATACAGCCAATTAAAGAGCGCTCTTAAACTTCAGCTAGGGACGTGGATCTAATTTGGTTGATCAGGCCCTTGAAGGAAAACGCATTGATTTTCACAAAAGGCAAAAAGTCTTACCCTTGCCAAAAGCAACTTCAAGTTTAAGAAAGCACTGCTCTGAATAATTTTCAGATGCACGGTATTGGAGCAGGCTCGGGTTTACATCACAGCATTTTGTTCTGGAGGCGTGTTCTGGAGCCACACCCGTTATAAACTCTTACGCCAACAAGAAAAACAGGCGCAAAACTGAGAGTTCAAGTACTGTGCGAAAGTCTTAGGCCACTCTTTATTGGAATAAAAACCTGAAAACAGAGGAAGTTTGCATGCTGGATCGAAATCAGAAAAGGCTTCTCTAGGCTACAGTGGCAAGTATTTCGCTGTGACCTCCGCTTAGACTTAGCGACTAATCCCAGTTTGAAATGTTATATGTGGTCATTATACCATTGCTAAAACAACAAATCCAATGGTGGCCTAAGACTTTAGCACGGTACCGTCCATTGGTTGATATTTTGCCGTTTTAACATTGGCATTGCAGCACCTGGAGCCCAAATGAGCAGCCAGATGGGACAATGTCCATGAAAAGGTTCTTTCTGTTGATGTCCCAGTATGTCCTCCAGACCAAGGCACTAATTTTATTTGACATGAAAGTTATTTATGTCAAACTCAAGCATCCAGAGCTAAACAGGTCTGAAACACCACCTACTTACAAAGCTGTCCCATATTCATAGCCTCGAGGCTTTACAACGGTTGCCACCTGCAAACTTTGGTGTCAGATCAGGCTCACGAGCTCACAGGTGGGAATGAAACGAACTGTTTAAAGGCAGGAACTTGCCGTAATTAAGCAGATGAAGAGTCAACAGACGTGGAAAAGCGAGTAATTAGGTCAGGGTTCGAGAGAGGCTGAGCACACAAAAGCATTCACTTAAAGAACAAGCATGGAGGTGGTCCTGGTGTGAAGGCAATTTGCTCAAACACGAAAGTAAAGATTGTTTTTAAATGAATTACCACCAGATTCTGTTTATACACGGGGTACAGAACATGAAAGGGGATACCAGCCTCAACATTTGGGTGAGACACCAGTTCATCACAAGAGCCACAGCTCTGAGGGGTGCAGCTTTTCTTAGATACTCAAAGGGGGGCTCCAAGAGAAAAAAAGATTTGGAATCACCGATGTAGAGAACGCCACTTTTGGGGTGGCCTAACGATACAGGGATCGGTGCCGTCACCTCACAGCTCCAGAGTCTGGACTTGAGGTCTGGCCGCGCATTTGGAGGGGGGGTAGGCAGTTAAGAAAGAAAGGAGCTCCCCTTCACATGCGATGATACAGCGAGAAACTTTCGAAACCGAGTGACCATTATCAGAGACGAATTCCGATTATATCGGACCCCTGGCTGTAATTCTGAGGGACTCATTTGCTTCTTAATGGATCGCCAGTGTGCTTTCGGCCCTCTGGGGATCCATGCTATCATTGGCATTCATATAATCGTGACATTAAAACGCTGTAATAACAGCTTAGCCAGCGACGCAGAGACGTTAAAGACTCACGGTGCAGCAGACTGATCGTACGGTTTCTTACTCGCGTTTCACCGGTGACGCACGCCACCAAATTTACATCCTTCCGTTACGCCGCGAAACGACCGGCCCAGATCAGTTCTAGCCTCTACTCACCAAACCAGGCGTTTCTTCCAGTTTCGTCCGACGGAGGATTGTGAAATGTCACCATTACATAACGAATAATGAATAACGCATCCGTCGTCGGCGAGTCACGCCGAGCCAGCGCCGAGTCTCACGTCACATTCTGGAAAAGTAAGTAAACAGCAGAGAACATTTTTGGAACGTCTACGGCCTAAATCTTTTCTTCGTATGCATTGTGCATTGTGCCATCACCTAGCTAAAAGTACGGCCAGCTTTCGTATTGTACGGTTTCCACGTTTCACAGTACTTTTGTATTGTTTTTCAATATTTTCAATCAGCATCAATTGGAATGTCTGGGTTTTTTTGGTGGTTTTTTTTTCTGCTAAATGCATGATAAATTCATGTCCATCGCCTTCCTTGCACCGAACCGATTCAAAATATCCCTTTATAAAATCGTATAAACAAAATGTTTTGTTTTTTTTTCCTTTTTGTAGGAGCTGTGTATTTACCTTTTTAAAGTCTAATGAGACGTTTATGAATATAAGTCAGTTTAATTTAATTCCAATGATATTCATTAATGGAAACAATCCATAGCAAACAATAATCCATATAAACGACTGATATGCAAACAGTGCCGGGCTTGTTGGGGTTTTATGTGTTTAAATTTCCTTGGAGGACACTACGTCCCACCGCAGGTTCTCAGAGGAGACCATTCGGAACACACAGGGGGCGTGGCTTTCGCAACTCTCATTGGTTCAAGAGCGAGCCGCACCTTTTTTTTTTACAGCCTTAGCCGTTTTCTCACCCATTTGAGGGATAGCTGAGCTGCGCACTTTGGAAGCAATGAGCGTTTTTGCCGCATTCAGAGTTAAAACCATATGCCGTCCGTATTCTGACCGGCAGAATATTATATCGAATATTTTTTTATATTTTATCGAATACAACTCCAACTTGCCTATATTAGGAATTATAAGCATATCTACAAAATTGGATCACAGCTATGTTTCCATACATCCAACGAAAGGTCGATACGGTAATCCCCATCCCCATTCCTTAAGTTTATCTCCCCAAATTAACTCCCCAACACCTTAGTGAGTACCACTATGCCACTCAGCCCAGACAAAGGAATGTGCCACATGCTGCCATCTTTGCCAGCTTACGATGCTGATGTTTCAGCGGCAGGGAGTGACCTTTAATACTTCAGATAGGGTTACTTGACTAGCATGTTTGACCGCTGCACCAGAAGATCTCTGCACAGTTCACTTGTCTATTCTCTGGAGATCGTTCCTGCTGCTGCTCAGCTCAGTGTTTGAAATTACTTGAAATTACTAATTGCTATTAGCATTAAGTGTTCAGTTTTGGCACTAGTTTCTACCCTTAATTAACTCTGACACTGCCTCCAGTTACAGGGTTCTGGAATCCATCCCAGACTTTCTCACGTCCTAACACACCTCAGAGCCGACCTTAGCAGCCAGAAATCCCAATCACCAACATATTTATATTTCTATATACCGAATCGAACGTTACAGTTGATGCATATAAAGTACTGATTCGTTATTTTGTTATAGTATAAGGTCCATATATATATATATATATCCCACCGGTTAATGGGAGCAGCCGCATATTCGGACCAAATTCTAAAGTACCGAAAAATCCTATTATATACATATAATTTTATTTGCTTATTTGGACCAAAATTCCGTTTAATCGGACCAAAGAACGTGAGAAGCGAATAAGAAAAAGAAG
>JAUZST010083235.1:0-20324 GCA_034779995.1 Parotocinclus haroldoi | reverse complement strand
CACACACACACACACACACACACACACACACACACACACACACACACACACACACACACACACACACACACACGCTTGACTGCTGAATTTTCACAGCCTTAATTGTCTCTTGATGTTACGTTTAATTGAATGGATGATAATTGGATGGATGTTAAACATTGCATACCTTCACTGAACTGATCTCCAGTAAAGTACTGACAAATTTGGGATGTAGGACTGAAGCAAAGTATTATCCCAACACAGACAAATAATAATAATAATAATAATAAAAAATCAACAAAATACCAACTCCAAAGACTGTAACTAAAGCACACTACATTGAAGCTGCCTGAAATTATGTAACTCCATTTAAACTTTCGTTATATATCCATTCTTTAAAAAGAACAACCTTGAAAAAATAAATACACATCTGGTGTGGTGAAAGTACATCATGACTTAAAAAGTGCTAGATTCACACAGTTGTTTATTGTAAATGTTCGAAAGGTCAGAAATGAGTACAACAGTTTCATTGTCTTGCACCGGGAGCTTTGCACTGATACAGTAACACACCATGACAAGAAAAAAATAAAAGAAAAAAGTGCAGTAGTAACGCTTACTAGATAGATGGTAGTAAATATTTCATGTGTAGCTTACTGACAGTTCTCACAGAGACCGTGTCCCACTGACCTGCCCACAGAATCAACACTCAGACTCTTTTTGGAAGGAATCGTGCCAACGTGGCAGCAAAAGCATGTTGGGTAGTGTCTCTGTGGAGGCCAAGGATAACACACAAATCATAAATATTAAAAACAAAACTTAAAAAAAAAAACCTTGTATTGCGCCTGCTTTTCAAGCAAGGTCAAACAAAACATTCCGACTGAAATTTAAGGTTAATAAATTAACTCAGTTGAATGTGTTCAAGAATAAAGTCCTTTAGAAGTAAGGTCTAGCTTTGTTTTAGTGCTTGCCCTTCCTCCCGGTAATTTTGTATTCGGTTTGGCCTTTGTTCAGTGTAGCTGTAGTTAATTCCCGATAATATTTACATTTATAAACAAAGCCTTCTGTCCTCTCTTGTCCTCTCTTCTGTCCCATCTATGCGTCTAGACAGACCAGTATGGCCATGTCCGATAATACTGATCATACAGGAAAAAGTTAATTTAAAACCACCAGTGTAAGAGCAACCTGTAGCCTATAACTACCCCCCGATGACAAGTTCAATTCAAACCTCTTGAGAAGACAAACATTGTCTGAAAATAAGGATGCAATTAATTTCAAATATATAAAATGTAGCTAGTTATCCTGATCCTAGTGGAGTCCTCTCAATGGGCAATAGTTGAGCTGAAAGGAACAACAATGCTGGGTTTGGGTTTTGGGGTACTTCAATGGACAAACAATTGTAGTTGCATGATGCCTGATTACCGGTGCTTAAGAAGAGCTTTATACATGGCAAAGCCCAGCACTGCGAACACGGTGGCTCCTACACTGGCGCGCAGCCAAAACGTGGAGTTCTTCAGGTCTGCCTGGGTCATGTGTCTGCTTCCAGAAAAAGAGAGAAAGAAAGAAGGATAACATAAGTACATATAAAATAATATTGTTTTTAAAAGTAAAAAAAACAAACAAATGTTTCATTCTTTGTCTGGATACATGACAAATTAAGCGATCATGAATTTTAATGGTGAAAGGAACTTCTGCACTGTGACGTCAGTGTGGAGATTTTTCGAATACATGTATGAAGGGAATTTCTATACAGTTTCCCTTTAGAAACCAGGACAACAAATACAATATGATGTCTAGACCAAAAACTGTCACAATACTATTTAGACTGTTTTAAGTGTTTAATGTACCTAAGTAACATTGACCGAAGTAGTGGCTGATATTTTGGTTAAACAATTAAAATGTTAGAAACAACACTATTTTAATTTGTGTTCAAAAGTAATAAAAAAACAAACAAACAATCAAAAAACAACAACACAGTGGTACCTAGTTCACTTGGTTCATTCGCTTCAGAAGTCACATTTAGAACCAAAAACAATGAGTACTAAGCATTTTCCCATAAGGTATAATGCAAATGGAATAATCCTGTTCCAGAGCGTCAGAAAATTCACAATGTATATGACATTATACACATTAATGGAGTTGTTAGGTACAGGTGTTCCCTGATTGATAATGGGTATATGTTCTGACAAATCTATCACAATTTAAATGTATCATGTGTAATATAGTCTATACAGTATCATAGCAGCGCACATTAACACCAAGAATAAAAACTACGTTAACCTACCATTAATACGGTGTTGAAAAATGTAATTAGTAAGCAATGGATTGAAAGTGAAAAGTAAAAGCAAAACATAGCTGCTATGCAAACTGCTCAACCTGAAAGTTTCCCTTTCAGATGGCTCTCATTTCCTTTCCTTTTTTTCCCTCAATTGTCTGATCATTGTGTCATTATGAACCATTTTAGGACTCACAGGGACAAACCGAATTCACCAAGTTCAGAGGTGGCCAAGAGTCGAGGTACCACTGTACTTAAAACATTATAGACTTTAAAAACTGAAACTGGACGAATAATAAATAACATGACAGTTGGAGTGACATGGTGGTACAGTGATTAGCGCTGTTGCTGTTGACTGACTGAAACAGAACATGTAAACGAACTTTAATCTGTGAGCTTTCACATTGTGAGCAAGATGTATAGCACAGGATTCTGGGATAGGTGGGGAGAGTGCAGAACAATTAAAGCAGCAAAGCACAGAGGAAAGTGTAGCATGAAAATCTTAAGGGCTGAAGGTATAAATAATGACAACTCTGCTGTGACACAAGAAAGAGGCAGATGATGACAAATGTTCTTTCAGAGGGGAAAAAAAAACAATAATCACAGCACAACTGTACAGTTTTGGCCATTAACAACAGTTACTACCCAAAATTTACGGAATCACCATTCAAAAGTGGAGGACGTCCAGACAGCCTTTCTAAATTTTAGTAATAAACAACTCACTAACATGACACAAAACATTTTTTTATGTAATATGATCAAACTCTTTTTTTTTTTAACTTATTACACTGCTCACAAAAATTAGGGGATACTTCAAAATGAAATATCCCATAACGAAATATCCTAATTTTTGTGAACAGTATATAAGCAATAGTATGCTTTTTCCAGATCAAGTGGATTCCAAATTATGAAATCAATCAATATTAAGTAAAAATTAAGGCATCACTTTGTAATTAGCATTTCTAAAACACACTGGCACAAGACTAAAAATGAAACTTAGTGTGAGATTAAAAGGGAGTCATTACAGAGATTTATTGTCGTTCCATTGTCGCTGGAAAGTATTGTAAAAGGAAGGGAAACCCTCATGGTTTGTGGCAAAAGATGCTAGCTGTTCCCAGTCAGCTGTAACTACAATTGGAAGCATGTGTGAACAAATAAGAGAGATATAAAAGAACAGCATAAGTAGACAGAGGAAGACTTCAAAGGATTGAAAACTCAAAGCAATATGCTTTACAAATAGAGAATACACAACAAATGTCTGAAAGCTGTCAAAACCGATGAAATTCAATCAATATTGAAATTAGGAAACAAAAGAAGCAATCACGATTGTGGATGTCAGGATAGAAGAAGTGATATCCTGCTATGAATCAAATCTTTATTGAAAAAGGAGATTATTATTTTGTCTAGTGCCATTCTAATTAAAGATGAATAAAACAGTTTCTCCACTCATGCATTATATGGTTCATGTCAGGTAAAGGACCAGGTGAGACAGGTGGCAATTTTCTCATTCTTTCAATAAAAGGAATAGCAGAATTTCTAAAATAGTCAGGCTATCACAAATAGCAGAGAAAAAGTACTAATGGTGATTTCTCTGTTCCATCATTTTTCCTCTACTTGATTCGGTATAAATATGCCACATTCCTTTAATTTGTTTGAGATATATTTGATAATCAGAATGTTCAGCTATTACGCAACAATTATTTGGTCATTCCTGTGATTTGTATATTTGCAATAAAGTTAGAATCTGCATTCTGTGTGCCTTGTCTAATTAGTTCTGATATACCAAAAGATTGTATTCTAGACAATCTATATAATTTATACAATTCATATTATTTTAATACATGAATATATACAAATTATTTGTCTTTTTGTTATAATTTTATAGTGTGTTTATTCTTACACAAAGGATTATAACTGTAACAACTGCAAATCCCTCCTGGGATCAGTAAAGTATACTTGTAGCATTAAGTTGGTTTTGTATGACCAAAGAATCTTCGTTTTATGCATTATATACTGGCAGCCAGTGAGCCTCTGAACAAATGCCACAAAGAATACTACTTCATCCGTTTGTGTGATTACCACAAACAATCATTTACACATTTCCCTGAATTTAAAGTAACACCTCGTGTGTCACAAAAACAGTTACTATAATGCACTAGTCTTGAAAAGATGGCATCCGTCATACCGATTCAAATCAGCACATCAAACTGCAAACAACCAGATCCTCTTGATCTAGGGCTCGTTAGCAAAGTGAACAAGGATACACTGCAGAACACAAACAGACAGCAGCCCAGATGAATCAATCTTTACCTGGGCACAAAGGGGTCTACAGATGCCTCCATATGGATCGAGTCCTCAACATAGGTGACCTCATGCACCTGATGGATGAGGCTGGTGTCGTCATCAGCCAAAAGATAAACACCCACCTCATCAAACCAGAGCCCAAACCTTGTGTACATGCACACAGGACGGCAATTCAACAACCACGTGGCCCAGTCACGCCAGTCACCCATTGACTTACATGCACGCACCCACCGCATGGCAAAAAGAAAAAGCAACTACTGTTAACTGTGTCAATAAATAAGAACTCCTCTCTAATCATTTGCTTTATGTATGGCCAGAGTGGTGCATATGTGGCATGTGATGTGTGGGTTTTAGTATCATTCTTATAATGTTAAAACACACTTTCATCAAAGCATAACGTGAAGTTAGACGCAGATCTAAGCAAACAAAATCTTGAAAAAAGATCTAATGTGCTGGCCACTAGTTACCATAATCAAGCATTTGATATGAGAACAAACATAAATAAACATCAGGTTGCAAAATCTGAGACATACTGCCATCTAGAGAACTGGATATCTGCCACCAAAATAAGGACGCACCATTAGAACCATTATAAGCATTTCTATTATTTGCTTTACAAACGTAATTCTGTATATACACATTCACCACATATTAGGAGTTAGCCATTACACACTACCGAAACGTGCTGAAATGCAGACGGTCCAGCCATAACATTTAAACCACTAACAGTTATACCGTTTGGATAATGTTTTGTTGTGAGACCTAGAACTTGCCCAAATACAGCCGGAGACCAAGTACACCACTTCACGGCAACAGCCCATTGTGGGCTGTGCTGGACACCAAGTCTGATCCATGAAGGTCCCCCCTCACAACTTACAGAACTTACAAGGTGAGTGTGGGTAAGAGTCTTTGTTCCACTTGGCACGATACACAATATTAGGCAGGTGGTTTTAAGGTTATGGCTGACTGGTGTAAGCACCAGGAACTAAATGTATCTCAGTGTGTTTCTGCCTACAATATGTTAACATCAAATCTATTAAACTAAGCTTGAATTTCAGAATCCATGTAGTGAAACAGGTAACAGCACACATGCAGGCAGGGGTTAGCATGAGGTGAATATATGCACTACAAAAAGCAACAGGGCCAGCCAAACTGATGGGAATGAACACCTATGGAAATAAGAAAAAAAGGAAATGATAATACTTAATAAAAAATGTATCAAAAACATTAAAATACAGATTTTATAGGAACAATTACTTTTAAATTAGCTACAGTATTTAATATCAAAGTATATTAAGACAAAAAAAGAATCCAAAATATAGAGACAATTAAAGATAAATACAACATATTATCAATCAAATATTTAGTGAAAATTTTAAATATTGGTATTAACTCTGTTTTTAGTTACAAAAAACACCCATATCTAGTTCCTGATAAAATCTAATAAAGGGATTAATGTCTGTATGCAAAACAATAGATTAAAAAAAAGAAAATATTTAGGGGCAAACACCAACCAAAGCAGATCAAAAACGGAGCCTATAGCAAGCAGAATTGTGAATTTAATAGAGAGTTAGTGCAGTTATTGTTTGCATATCCACCTTAAAATAATACATGCAATGAAATTGCAAATTCATTAATTAATCAAATCTGGTTAATTAATGCTGTCAACACTCAATGCAATCCACTGAAAGCATGTACCTGCTCCTTCATCACCACCGTTTTAGACAAAATGGAAACTGGTGGCCATTGAAACATTAAATCATAGAAGTCATGCCATTTAAATAGAATTTCAGCAGAGTCTCATGCATGCAAACATCTAAAGAGGTCAGAAGGTTTCCTTGAATATACTTAAAACACATCTTATTTATCAGTACAGTAGTGCCCATGAGAATCCCAGTCCATCACTGAAATAACACTTATGCAACACTGCAGCCAAACGTAAATGTGACTACATGGAATGTTCGGACATTACTACTCCATCTGGGTAATATAATACTTTAAAAGGTATACTTGTCAGTAAAGGGTTACTGTAGCAAAATAAAAATAGCAAAATAAAAAAAAAACCCAACACACATCAGGTCTGGACTCTTATAAAATGTAATATCACATAATGAAATCTATTTGTATGGACTGATTATTAGTTTTACTTAATGTCAATTCACAATTCATAGGCCAAGGGGCCAAAGAGAAAAAACCCACAGACACAAGGAGGACACAGTAAGTCACCTTGCAAAAGGATGTCTGCATAACGTAAATGCAGAAAACAATGTGGTAGCCTATTATTTAAGATACTGAAATATGGACCAGAAAGACCAGGGTTCAAATCCCACCTCTGCCAAACTGCCACCAATGGGTTCTTTAGCAACTATTAACCCACAGTTGCTGTATAGACCATAAGACTGTATCAGTTGTAAGCAGCTCTGGATAAATAGCTAATAAATGATAATAAACAATAGCTGCTAAATAACCAAATATAAGTGGAATGTTGATCAAAAGGTTAGGTGACCAAAAGTCCTATCCCTGCCAAGCTGCCTCTGTTAAGATATTAAACAAGGGTCTTAAGCCTCGTCTGATTGGATCGCAAATCATAAAGGTAAGAATCATGCCCAAAAATACAGTCCCAAGTCAGAAAAGGTTGAGATAGTGTGGAAAACGTAAATAGAAAAATAGATTCGATAACATTTGACTTTTATTTCATGTTAGATAATATGAATCCAAGATGTTTCGTTTTGTCTTGTCAACATTCAACTAAAGTGAGATAATTTAAGTTATAATAAGATTTCATCAAAGAATGATTGAAAAGGATTTACACATTTCAATTTGAACTTTTTTTGCCATCACACAAGTGTAAATGACCTTTGCCAATGGCACAGACCCAACCCCATACCATGACAGATCCTGGTCTTTAAATGTGACGCTGATAACAGTCCAAGTGGTCCTTTTCCTCTTTGGTCCAAAAAATATGGTATCCATTTCTTCCAAAAACGATCCACTGTACAATGATCCATTCTAGATGCCTCAAAGCCCATAGAAACGGATGCCACTTCTGAACATGGTTAACATGACACTTCTTTCTTGCATACTAAACTGTGGGTTTGCCAAAGTAATCCCTTGATCATATGGTTATATCAGCTATTGATGAATAGCTGTTAGTTTGTGATGTCGTTCCGCCTGAGGGTTTAGAGATCAGAGCATTAAACTAGATCAAATTAACTTAAATAAATAATTTCAACTAGTTTCTCCAGATACTTTGAGTCATTTTTGGAGATATTTTGCACTGTAAAGGAAGAAAGGAAGGGAGGAAGAAACACCTTCCAATCTTATTTTGAAGAACAATGGTTTTAAACATTCCAAAACTTTTCTCACGCATTTTCTCTGCCCATCTTTCCTCCTCAAAGACAGATTTTCATAAATGCTGCTTTTGTACCAAATCATGATTACAATCACATGTCAAAATCACCTGTTTCAAATCAGACCATTATTTCAAACTTTTTTTTTTTTAAAGTTCATTACTAGCACTAAATTGCTCCATCTTTAAATGCCCACAACAGATGCCGATAGCATTCAGGAAAAGATGTAACCTCATATATGCTTTTGTAATATTATGTTCTGTCATCTAAAAACAGAGCAGGAATATGAACAATTTTAGGAGGTTTACTGGAGTTACAGAATATACAGCGCCTCCATAAAGGAAAAGATTATGGATAGTCTATAAAATGTATTACATACTTGTATTTTTATTTTTCCCAGGCTCATATTCGCATAAAAAAACATATATAGCCACAGGACATGTGACTAACACTGGCTGAATACTGATTCTGAAGACTGGAACGGAATGATTCAAGTGGAACTGAAGGTGTTCTAACTGATAAAGACACCAAACATTCAGTACCAGTGAATTCCCAGAGAACTCTCACACATAGCCAGCCAACACAAAGAGATCTTGAAACAACAGCCAAAGAATAAAAAAGCCAAGTACTCAAAGCAAATAAAGCAACCGTCCGTGGTGGATATGCAACGCAAATAGAGGAGGCATGTTAGGAAGCAAGAGTTAAAAGGTAGCTCTAAGGAACGCAAAGGGGTCGGGCTGGACTCAGAGACCTGTTCACAATGACACTGTAGAGTTTGGCCCTGACTGAGCGCAGGAGCTCGCTGTTCAGCAGGTTCTGACTGATGCAAAAAGTGCACCTGTTGCAGGTACACAAGCAGCGGAGTTTGGCGTGGCTGTGGAGACACACATACACAGACAAGAACAACAGATCAGAGTCATGTGTGATGCATATCCTGGAAAACTCAGGCCCAAAGGTTCCTCTTCCTCTTTTAAGAGATGTTTCGTGCCCCTCCTCGAAACAGCTCTTTCGGATTAAAAAAAATAAAGCTTACGGGTAGAAGGGGTCAAAAAGTCAAAATGAGAGTAACAAACAACTGAATTTGGAACATACAGAGTTTAGAATAAAGATTACTCTCTAAATGGAGTAGTCATGTTCCAGTAGATGCTAGCGCTTGAAAGAGGCTGTGTTTAAGAGTCTTATTAAGTCTGCTGTGTTTTAAAATAAACAGCATGCCCAAGTAAACAATGGTCATAGACATATGAACATATTATGCAAATGTAAAGAGCAGGGGAGCACTGTGATCAGATACTGATGCAGATCAGATACGGCAAAGAAAACAAGAAAAGATCCACTACAAACAGAAAGCTAGCACATAGAGCATAAAAAAAGTTTGTACAAATAATTATGCCACCTATGTCTAATTCGTCAAAAGGATATGTTTATTCTGTTGATGGAAAGTAACCAAAGTATCGTAACCCGGTTTAATAGCTTTTTAATGCAGCTAAGGAAAATACCTGCTGATGAACTACAACCAGAATTATGTGCACAGCTGCGAAAACTATGCAAACACAGACATCTTGAATAAAAAGCCACGTGGACATACTCAAATATCTATATTAATAATACATGTGACATTAGATTAATTCATATCAGTTTTTATTATAATTTAATGACCTAAACATTTGAATACATTACTTGCAGTGCAGTGGAAAGCTTGAATGCCATTGGAACTTGCTGCTATTGGAAATGCTAAAAATAACAAAATAACAAAAGAATCACAAAGTAGATTCCAACACTGTCAGACTGACAGTGATCTGGACTTAATAGTTTAATATTGTCCTATTTAATATATGTAATAATTCATTATCTGATCACTTCAAGTTGTTATTTGTATACAATTAGATTTATTTGTTTTTAAACAACGGCTATTCGAGAGCCATGTTAAATAGCTACTAGTCAGACACATCCACAGTAGAGATGCAATAGCAATTTTTTTTGGAGATCGACTGGCCGATTCTGATTTTCTTTTGTCAACTACTATAAATCAAAGCATATAGATCATTTTAGTAATTGAAGCTTCTACCATGAAAAAGAACGTTTGTGTCTGGCACCGCACTCTAAGCCGAGCTAGCTTTAGCTTAGTCAAATACTACATATTCAGTGAGGTGATGGTTTATTTTCAGTTTATTATTTATTGTCAGTTTTCAGAGATCTTCCTCTGCTGCTTACTTTCATGAAGCATACTGAACACAGCAAGGACTTACTGTCAAGAACTAGAACACTGAAGGAATGGCTGTAACCCAAATAATACCATATATCTGTTCCCTCACTAGTACTGAGACTGAAATCGTTTCAGCACGGGTCCGTCTAATAAACAGTTTAAAGCTGGAAAAGTGTTTAAGACAGAACTGAACTGTGAATTATGTTAGTAAAAGCAGTGTGTTTTTTATGTGTGGCTGTGTGCCACTGTCACAGAGCAAAAGTGTGACTATCTATGACGAGCACAGAATCTATTATGAGACTGTCTGGCTGATTGCCGTTTGCAGCTGATCAAATAAAAACCGGCCAATCAATCGGTGCATCTCTAATACATAGTGAGGCAATTTACACTGACCACTTAACCCGAGTCATGTGGGTGGAAACCAGGGTACCCAGAAAACCTGTGTTAACCGCTTGTACCACCCTGTGCTGACAAAACAGATAAAAGGTTTTCTCAAAAACAGAAAAAAAGTACAAACAATATGAAAAATGGTTGTAATGTGGAAGATGACGGCAAATTAAGGTATGCAGGATAGAGAGAGTGTTGCGGTGGTTTTACTCACGGATACATGGCCATGGTGGTGAGTTTGGTGTAGATGTCTTTGCTGGGTGCTTCAGTCGAATTGCAAGTGAAGAGCTGTGGTGGGTGCAGCTTGTGCCTCCTGCAGAAATCCAGCGGAGAGGAGCTGTAGTGCTGACGAACCTCATGCAGGTCAGACTTGGTGCCAATCATCATGCACGGTGTCTTGCTGTCCATGAAGTATTTCTAGGAAGTCATACAAGCATCAGTAAGAAGTTGATTTCAATCACTCATAGCAGCATGTACAAATCATGTAATGCAAAATAAACCATGAACCAGTTAAAAAAATTAATCTAGAACACCATATATATATATATATATATATATATATATATATATATACAGTGAATATTTTCAGCCTAGTAGTAACAGCTTGCGCATAATATTTCTAATAAAAGTACCTAATAATATAAATTCAGTGTTACATGTACACTGATTCTGAATAGTCACCCCTTAACCTTCAAACCAAACACGCAGCTTAAGTTTGGGTTTTTCTACTTTATACTTTGCATAAAGTACAAAGTTTATTAATGGCTAATCACAACAGGATCATGGTTACATCGAAACTAGTAATCAGAGACATTCATACAGGGGCAACTGACAAAATACATAATGGTGGAAGCCCAAAATAGTGCACTATATAGGGCTGTAATGATTATTCACAATGTGGAAGATATTTGGCTTCTGTACTAGCCCATCATCGCAGTGACCCGGGTTCAAGTCCCAGTGAGTGGCTGCAGTCTTTCCACAGGCATGATTAGCAATGTCTAAGGAAGGTAAAACCAGAGAGAGGGCATGGAGAAATCACACCCTGTGGTTTAACAGCAACTCTATAAAAAGAAGGGGTGGGTTTTGGAAAGAGCATCACGATACAATACACAGCACGATACGACTGTATCATGATACTCTGCGATATGATGCATATTGTGATATATTGCGATATTCCACAAAGTTCACTGAAATAATAAAAGTGTATAATCTGTCTTGATACACTGCATCATGTGGATAATTCAGCAGGAAAACTGAAACCCGCACTGTGACATCTACAGGAGCAGTTTAGAATGCAGTTTACACCCATTTAAAAACACGTTTTTTCTTCCCTTATAATAATCAATATTTTGAGCAGAAAATGTATTTAATGTATCATAAAAATAAATATTGCGACAGATTGCTTTATCACTTTAAGCACAGCCCTAATAAGCTCAGTGAAGCACTGGTGCCCCATTCAGGGTACTGCATCCTGTGAATTCATGAGCACCTGTGCATGCAAGACACAGGAATTACTTTCGTCTTCAGTCATTACACATGTACATCATAGGTGCCCACAATCTTTCTGAAAAGTACTTGGATGACAAACCTTATAAGCTTTTGCACAGTACTCAAACGAGCGGGGGTTACTGATGTCATACACCAGACAGACAACGTCACAAGCAAGGTCAGATTCTGAGAGGTACTCCACATCGGGGAGAACTTCATGCAACTGAAGAAAACAAAACACACGATTAGGACCATGACCGGCATCTGAACTGTTAATATATCAAAGTCCTTTGGATGGCACTCTTACAAGCAAGTACTTCTCCTGTCCATAGACATATGTGGTACTGATGGCGTAGTAAGATTTGTAGTCTTGTCTAATCCTTTTCTGCCACTGCAAGACATAAAGAGACATAAAGCATAAGCATATAACATACAGAACACTGTTCTTGTTAATAGATTTTATTTACTTAGGTTTTAACATTTTGACAAAAGATCATTACAAATTCAGTCAGGCCTAACTATATCACACCCAATAGGACTTGACACAAAAAGAATGAGCATGAGCACAAAAGGAATTCTCGTGGCTTTCTTATCATAAGGGGTTCTGACTAAATGAGAATTAATGTCAAGTGTCATTTTAAATGTGAAGTTAAAATTGATTAACATTTTAACAAGATGTAATCATTCTGGTGCTAATTTGATCTCATTTACTTCAGGTCATCTCGTGAGCTTTATTCCAAATTGAGAATTGAGCCCTTTGCAATGCAAAACCATAAATGTCAAATTTTATAAAAACAACTTGAATATAATAAAACATTATTTTGTGTTCTCCACTGAAAATCAAGCAGCCACTAAAGCCACAATGGTGGTTTAAGTTTGCCTTTAGTGACTTAAAAAAAAGACATCAAATAATGTACTTTATACCGTTGTTTGAAATAAAATGTGGCTTGGTTTTTCGTTGCAAGGTCCAAGTATCATCATTAATTGCATAAGCAAGGTTACACATGCAAGGTGACTCATTTTTTGTCCGGGAAGCTTATTTTAAGCAGTACATTGTACATTGTTGTCTCCACATGTCAATGCATGCACCAACTGCACTGTTGACAAGATTATGGTTTTTGTTATGGAGTTTGTATGTAGTTTCTATGATGTATGGATTGAGCCAGCTGTACTTACGGCTAAGTTTCTGCCCAGGAAAGCCTGCAGGAAGCCACTCTTGCCACTACCTCGTGCTCCCAAGACGTTGCAACGGAACACACTGCGCTGGGTTTGCTTCTTCTGCAGGTCAATGTGTTTGTTCCTGGTGACTACATAACACTATTAAAAGTTAACAGACAGCAATGATGATAAAGGGACATATATATTTTCTCACATGCACACACCTGTGATAGCAGCAGCCTGTGATTCCTGCTCATGAATAATAGAGTAACCGAGGTAACCCAGGTACTCCAAGCAACGCTGCACATCCATGTATGTTGTTAACCTGCGCATCCCACAAAAACACTAAGTGTACAAGACAGTGAGAAACTGGCCTTTTTTAAATGATAAGACACCTTACTCACGTCCACTGAGACAGGTAGCCCTGGTAGGTGATCCAACCCTGCTCGCTGGTACAGACAGTGTTGTTGACATCAGGGCCCCAGGGCATGTAGGGAAAGACTTTGAACAGATCCTTCAGCTCCTCAGGGGATAACGCACAGTCCCGATCCTAAAACGTAGTTGGCTTTTACCATGATAGCTATTCTTTTTGAAGGTGCATCAATTGCTTGGCTTATTCGCCGTAATTATAGTGCAGACAATAATAAATATTTACACATTTTGCTATCCAGTGTTGTTCATCATCACTGACTATTTTTTACATTGATACCAAACCGAGAAGCCAGCGTTTAGGAACATACCTTGTCATGCTTGTCAAAGACACTTTGCAGGAAGAGGTATGCATTATGGTTCAGCTCTGTTGTGCAGTTCGGAGGAATTTTTAACCTGCAGATGGAAAATCAATAGAAGCAGCTAAGAAGCCTTGTTTGACCAGTGTTGTTGCTGACAGTAGAAAAAATAGGAAATCTTGAAATTGCTTACATTTTTTTTAACAGAATGCTATTAAACAATTGTGGTTTTTCAACATGAATAACAAAAAAAAGACTTAAAACAAAGTGATCTTATAGTTGTCCCATTAATGCCAAATATACACTGCCTACACTATACTCTGCCTTATTTTCATGTGTCTTTGCCCATTTGGTTGAGTCATCCACCTTGTCCTTTTATACTCTCATTAACAATGTGCATAGTTCCTCTTAGTCATTACATGTCAACTGTCAATCTTTGGTTCAAGTCAAAATACTTTGCAAATGTCAGTCCAGACTTCACTATTCACAGTCCAGCTAGAGGATTCCCAGTAGTTTCCAGACAAACTGTGAGATGATCACATGGGTACTGGAACAGATTACATCATTTCTAAACTGAGCTAACTGGGTCATCTTTGTGAGATAACCAAACAACCTGTTAAAGACAGGCCTAACATGTACTAACAGAGACTTACACTCACCTAGCACTTAATATGATGATATAGTATTACGTACTGCTATGAAGATCAATTTTCAAAACATCACTAAGCAACAAGACTGGCTTATCTAGGATGTGAGAAGCAAAGACAATACACAATCAGGGTAGAACATACAGTGGAAACAGGTATTCCTGTGTCAGCTCCAGGTCGTCGTCATAACCAAACCTTCGGAGCACGGTCCATGTGGTCTCATGCCTCCCTCTCTGAATGAAGAGAGTATGTAGGAACAAAAAGCCTGGTGGAAGAACAGCACAAAACTATTTCTAAACACAATTAGAGAAATATCTAAGTAAAACAGATACTTAAATCCCACAAAAAATGGCATTCAAACACCAATGACCTTTAAGAGTCAAGCCGTTGTCCTTCACGCCATCAGTCATGTTTCGCCGCACAACATTTTTAACATCTTCCAAGGCTTGAGGAGCCAGGGGCATGTTAAAACAGGTCCTCTATGATAAAAAAAAGAACACTGTTCTATCAAACTAAGTCACAACATATCAAATGAGCAATTCCACCACCTACTCAGAATCATAGAGAATGAACATTGAAAGAACACGGGGGGAAAACATTACATACACACATAATATTACACATATTACATACCTGAAAAAAATTGAGCTCATGGTCGTTGAGGATCCCATCATTATCCAGGTCAGATATTTTAAATATTCGTGTAAGTGCTTTGATACAAGACGGCTTCATCTGCAAGCAAAACCTTTTAGTAAGTACATTAATTCTATTCAAAGTCTTGTATAACAACTCCTATACATGCATGTTCCGTTTAACAAACGTCTGATCACCTTAACAATTACAATGAACTCTAATAAGAAATGCTGTAGAACCAAGAACAAAGGTGGAATTTTATGGCCAAAAGTCTGTCATTCACCTGTGTCTGTGGAAAACTATCTTTAGTTTAAAATAAGCATGCTAGTTTCATTTTTGAGATATTGTTTTCTGGTAATAAATGTTGCAGTTAAGAGCAATGAACATTTATTTTTCTGTTAATACAAAATACAGAGTGTAAATAGAGACTGCATTTATAGTCAAATAAATATTCATTTGACTTCAGCAACTTGGTGCATCTTTTATTGTTATGAGTTTTATCGACTGCAAAAACAAAATTGGTCCATGATTATTGGTCCCCCTGCTCCCCAAATATCGACACTGGCCAGTAAAAAAAAAACACTAGCGGTCAACCACTAGTGTGCAAGACTTTCTGCAACTTATTTGTAAAAACCTGTGTTCATGAGTGCATGTACCTGTCCTATTGTGAGTAGTACTCTTGTTTGTTCCTCACTACCTTTATATTCTCTATAACTACACAAATATTAGGGGATAAGGAATTTTTTATGAGCAGTTTATATTAAAATAATATGTATTATAATAAATAAGACATACTATATTATAATAACATGGCAATATTACAATAATACAATACAATAATATATACTGTCTAGCAGTGCATTATTGGCCTCCATCAAGCAAAAGTGTCAGTTGTTTCAATCACTTTTGCTTTCTGTGGTTTTTCTGACACATTTACATATTGTTTGAACACGGTTTTCTTGTGAAATACACTTTACGTTTATATCACAGTAGTCAAAATTATTGTGTGACTGATAATGTCTGGTAAACAAACATTTGGGTCAACGAGAAGTTTCATAAATGTAATGCAGTCATTAAACAGTGCATACATGTATTACATTATTCAAAAATTACAGCTACATATTTACTAAGTTCTTTAAACAGAGAGCTATATCATCTCAGAACTACAGTATATGAAATGGTTGGCTTTGGGTCTACTTTTTAGCTAATACCAAATCCTGAAGAACAATAGAAACTGCACTCCATCTGAAGTTGTTGAAAAGTTGTAACATATATTTATTTATATGTTAAATATATATATATGTTTTTTGTTACCTCCTTCTCCTCTGGGCAGTACAGGGGTCCTGTAGGATGCAGAACAGCTTTCTGGGCATAGTAGAACAGCTCGGAAATATTTTTCAGGTTTTTTGCAGAACACTGCAAAACAACAAAGTAGCAAACAAATTCTAGACTTTTTGCTTAAAACTATTACTTGGATTAGAATAAAACCCCTTACATCCAGCAAGACCTACTGTTTGTAAGTAAGGGATATAAATAGTTATATTTTAAATACGTGATTTGCTCTGTCTAAGGGATAATTTAATCTATTCTACAACCTAGACAAAATTTACACAACTGTAAGCACATTTCAACTGTACAACTGCATTCAGCCAAGAATAAACAGTGCATTCCTGGGCAAAAAGCAAATTACTAGTGACAGACACAGAAGACTTTGGAAGATGTGTTAGTTTAGCTTTTATATCAAACATTTAAATCGTTTCATGATTGTATCTGTGTCCAAGAACAATATTTAAGTAATGTTCCTGTCACAGAGAGTCAGGGCATGGCCCATGCACACACATGAACAAGTATTTACTTACAAATATGCATCCACCCAACACACCCACACACCCATGCAACCACACACTCGCACCCGCACCCGCACCCACACCCCCTGTGAGGTGATAGTGCTAGCTGCAGCACCATTCCTGTAAACTACAACTTATGATGCCACAGTGGCTCAATAATTAATGCTGTTGCCACACAGCTCCAGAGACTGTGTCAGAAACCCTTGTGGTATTTGCATGTAATCTGTCAGTGTGGGTTTCCTCCAATATTCCAAATGTCTTAGGTCAGCTAGCATCTCTAAAGTGTCTCTGTGAGTGTGTGCGTTTGTCTTATCTTGCCTGGGAATTTTGGATCAAACTAAAACAGATGCATCTTTTAAATATAAACTACATTAATTATAAAACAAAAGCAGCTGCATTGCCATTCCTAAGTTCGTTTGTTTATTTAATGTCGCACCAGCATCAATGGCTCAACATTGGAGCAAGACTACATTCATGCTAGTCAGATACATTCATACCAGGCCAATTTAGTGTGACCAGTTAAATTAATGCACATCTTTAATATGTGGGAGGAAACCAGAATACATCGAGTAAGCCCAAGCCAACCTGGGGAGAACACGCAAACACCACACGGGTAGCAGTTAGAGGTCGGGATTGAACCAGGGACGCCTGAAGCTGACAGTACTAACCTTGTACCACCATGCTGCCACAATATTTGTGAGTAGTGTTAACAAATTTTACAAAACATAATCATGCTAGGCAGAAAAGACAGAAGAAGCCAAATATGATGGATTCATCTGAGTTGAAGTACAACGTGAGCACTAATTGTATATTGCCTCGTAAACTCCATTCCTCCATTCAGACTGAAACTGAACCCACTGAAGTTTATGAAGATTGGCAATAGAGACTACTGTATTTGCTGTACACAGTAATTAAGAGTAATGTCCAAAACAGGAACTAACATAAACCAGGACTAGGAGACAGGCTTAGAGCAAAATTTCCATATTTCCTTCTGTGCTGGCTTTCACATGTACTGCCTAAGCTCTGCAGTTATCCAGGTTACACCCATACACAAAAGAAACCGGTTGTACACAGAGTGAAGATCCTACATACAATGGATTTGGTTGCAGTTATTTATTAAATGTTTTCGTCTAGCTACAGGAGGCAGCTTTTTTTGGCGCAACTCCTTCATAAATGACTCCACATTATGACTGTGCCACTTCTATTTATATGCTGATCTCAGAAAACAGTTCCTTCATTACTAAATAATACCATAGTTGCTGACAATTCTCGTCTTCTCTAATTACAATGAACTTTACCACTGTGAGTTGGCCAATTAGTTATTGCTGGAAAAGCAGCACTGAATTTATGATAATATGGCCATGTTAGCAATTTTGATCTTTTCCAACTCAAATGGGTGTTTCAGCAATGGTCAGTTCAGTAAGTAAGTAAATTAGACCAACTAAACTGACTAGAATACAAAATGATGATCAACTAAATACAACACTAAGACAATTCCTGTTAAGCAAGTCATATATAAGCCTTATCCCTTTCCTTAAACAGAAAACTCTCATGTAAACCTGCAAGTGTAAGATTAGTTCTAGATATAGTTATAGACATCTGAACTACAATATGAGAAACCTCAGACCTACTCTGAAAAATATATTTCTAAATGTTATAATAATATAAAACACAGTAAATTCAGTTTAAAACAGAACAGAATTGGGAAATAATGGGAGTGAAAGAGTGTTTTCCATTTGAGTGCGTTTTCCAATCACACCCGAAAGTTAGCCGGTTCCGGTCCGATCGAGCAGTGCATGTCTAATATTGAGCAAACTGGAAAGCTCTTCGCTTACCTCAACACAAGTCTCGATTTCTGAGTACTGGTTCATGATTGGTAGAATAGTCTCCATGCTACTATGCTCCACCAGGTCCGACTTATTTCCGACAAGAATCAGTGGCACTCTGCAAAAGGATAAGAAGATAAGATTTTACTTTCAGGGCTCATAGTTACCTTATTTACCAGCAATTATAATTTCACAGAATTTGCTATTTAAGGAAAATAGATGGTGCCAGTTTGCAAAACAGCAGGAAGGTAAATCCAATACAGATTAGTGCTTAATGAAGAGAGCCGAGAAGCTTGTTCCATTGAACAAAAAAAAAGTCTTATCAGGTACATTCAACGATCTTGGATTTATAGCATAGATTACCCATTTAATTACACTGCTCACAAAATTAGGGGAGTATTTCATAAGGAATAGGAAGAGAATCCCACAAGAACAAGGGTCTATCATCACTTGTGTTGGAAACACAAGTTGATACACATATTAACCTAATCACAGTGCTCTTGATCTCACCATTATAAATCTTTACATATTTGTACCACCCATGCTTACTAAATCATTTTATGCTATTACTGGTCCTGAAAATGTATCATTTTAATATATGGTACCACCTGTACCATCTCTGTGCTAGTCTGGTTCATTAACAAATTTATATTGTATTGTAAAGCTTGTATGGCTATACAGAGTGATGTGCAAAGTCTTGGGCCACCATTTGATTTGTTATTTTAGCAATCTTGTATTGACCATATAAACCACATTTTCTTTCAATTCAAATTTCAAATCTGGATGTGGCATTCCATAATACCCATTTCCTCTGATCTTAAATCCCATGTTTGAGTTTTAGCATACCGGCAGACCAGGGCAGACCAGGGCAGCCCAGTTCGGTACCCTCTTTTTCCATAGCCAAGCCTTTGTAATGTGTGCAGCAGGGGGTTTTGAGTTGTCTTATTGAAAAATGCATGGGTGTCCCTGGAAAAGATGATGTCTTGAAGGCATGTTGCTTTGAAACCTCAATGTACTTTTCTGCATTAATGCTGCCATCACATAACTGAAAATTACATTTGCCAAGGGCACTGAAACAACCCCATGCCATGACAGGCCCTGGCTTTTGGACATGTTGCTGATAACAGTCTGGATGATTCTTTTCGTCTTTGGTCTAAAAAAAACACGGCCTCCATTTCAATTCAATTCAATTCAATTTGATTTATATAGCGCTTTTTACAATGTAACATTGTCTCAAAACTTTACAGTAATACAAGACCTTAAAGGTCAATCCCAAGTTGAGCAAGCCTAGGGCGACAGTGGAAAGGAAAAACTCCCTAAAATGGTAAGGATTAACCTTGGGAGGACCAAGACTCAACAGGGGACCCGTCCTCCATGGGCCTAGATGTTAATTAAATAAATACTTAAATATATATATTAAATATTAATCATAGCAAAACTATTTTAAAATAAATAACAAATTATTATAAAAGTTTAGCTTAGTAATAGAAAAAATATAGAAT
>JAUZST010083224.1:0-20325 GCA_034779995.1 Parotocinclus haroldoi | reverse complement strand
GTGTCCATAAGTGCACGTGGCATCAGGACACCCTAGGCCGCTGTTCAATGATCGACTTTGTGGCTATATCGTCGGACGTGCGGCCAAGTGTCTTGGACACTCAGGTGAAGAGAGGAGCTGAGCTTGAACTGATCACCACCTGTTGCTGAACTGGATCAGGTGGTAAGGGAAGATGTCGGTCAGATCGGACGGGCCCAAGCGTGTACTGAGGGTTTGCTGAGAAAGTCAGATGTTCAACTCTCACCTCTGTCAGAACTTTGACCACACACTGGATGTGGGAGGAGTTGTATGACGTGTTGGGAAGTGATTTTCGGTTGGCTGCAAGAAGATTTTGGCAAACCGTCATGTGACTCAGGAGGGGAATGCAGTGTGCCATTAGCACGGTATATAGTGGAGATGGTGCAGTGTTGACTTCGACTTCATCATTAGACGGTATAAGGAACACTTTAAGGACCTTCTCAATCCGACCGTCACGCCCTTCAGAGAGGAAGAAGAGTCCAAGGACTTGAGAGGAGGCTTGTCCTGCACTGCGGCTAAAGTTGCTAAGGTAGTTAGAAAATTCCTTGGTGGTATGGCTCCAGGGGTTCATGAGATCCGTCCGAAGTTCCTCAAAGCTGTGGATGTTGTGGGGCGGTCTTGGCTGACACGCCTTTTAAACATTGCGTGGTCATTGGAGGGCAGTGCCTCTGGATTTGCAAACTGTGGTGGTGGTGCATCTTTTTAAGAAAGGTGACCAGAAGGTGTGTTCCAACTACAGGGGAATCACACTCCTTAGCCTCCCTGGTAATGTCTACTCGGGGGTACTGGAGAAGAGAGTCTGGCTGATAGTTGAACCTCAGATTCAGGAGGAGCTCTTGCCGGATCGGTTTGCATCCAGTCAGAAAAGGGTGGAAAGTCCTCTCTGGGTCAGATCTTGCCTCAGGTGGAGGAATTAAAGAATCTCTGGGTTTTGTTCACAATGTATGGTGATGGTAAGATGGAGCAGGAGATTGACAGGTTACAGGCTAAATATTATGGTGAAAGTCTCCCCAAAATTATTTTAATTTTTGGGTGTAAAAGTAACACCCAACATTTTATTGAAGAATACCTTTTTCAGCTGGTTCAGTGACCACAAGCATGTCAAAATGACACACAAATTGAAGTGCACTTTGAAGGAGACCAAGGTCGTGATCAAACCACGGATCTCGGGAAATATGCAACAACCCTGTTAACCTCTTGCCAACCCAGCCTGAAGGACACAGTGAACACTCCGACCCGCAGTCTTTCACCATCTTTAACTCAGCAACCCCAATTGACCCTTTGATGCGTTTATCATTTGTTTGCCGCATTCCATGCTCTAGACGGAGGAAGCATGAGTTTATTCTCTAAGCAACAATCAGTGCAAAGACCTTTTCTAACACATTTATTTATTTAACGATGTCAGCATCAGTGGCTACATTCATGACAGGACTGTGGTTACAACTATACACATCAAACCCACACACTGGGAAACAGAGACCAGCTAACCTAATACATGTCTTTGGAATGTGAAAGAAATCTAGAGTACCAGAAAAAAAACGAGCACATGGGTAGAACATGCAAACAACACACAAGCGGTGCAATCACCTCACTAGCTACACTGCTCACATAAATTTCCAAATGAAAAATGCTCTAATGAAATATCCCCTAATTTTTGTAAACAGCATACATGTAAACCATTCCAGTATAACAATTTACACTGAGACACCTAGCACACTAGATAAATCATGATTAATTTTTACTGGTGAATAGGGTGGCATGGTGGTTCTGTGGGTAGCACTGTTGTCTCACACCAAGTCCTGGGTTCAATCAAAAGATGAAACGGCATGAGCTCTTTCTCCTTGACGTCTGCATGTTCCCCCCATGTCTTCGTGGGTTTACTCTGGGTACTCAGTCCAATTGATTGACTTGAGTGCATATACATGTTTAGTCTTGAGACAAATTTGCTTGTTTAGTCTTGAGACAAATTTGTGTATAGATGTAACCTTGTCTGTGTCACTTAAGTGGCCAGTGATGCCAATAGCAACGTTAAACAATCCAATAAAAGTGGTGATAAAGCTTGTTATATGGAACAGTTTGAGGTGGTGATACCTGAGAAATAAGCATCTTTATTTGTTACTCTATATCTCGTTATCTCTATATCCCATAATCGTATTTTATTTTATTTTTATTGTATTGTCAACAAATTGTTTTTTATTGTTTATGAGGCCAAGCGATGTAGGTTTTAAAAAAACTCAAGTTTAGGTCTGTTTGTCATTTTATCTTACTGGCATGACCCTCAAGTGAAAAAAATAGCACATCCACTTTCCGGGATGATGGTTTGCCAGAGTGCAGTGGTGGCCTTGATCTGTCATCTTGCCTTCTATCCTTGGTCACTATGACAGAAGGAAATAAGGGACTAGGATAGGTGAGAAGTAAACCAAAAAGTGTGGGTGGCAGCACAGCCATGAAAAAACTAAATTTAAAAATATATAAAAATTTATGTTTTTTAAATTATATGTCCTATAAATAATAAAATTCTTGCTCGAGGGTTCTGCTGTCTTTGTGGAATGAACTGCATTCCTCTCTCTGTTGCAGAGTAAAACAAGCAATAACTGCAGTTGCCTTATAGCACAGGATTATCCAATGGGTCGATAGGTTTTTTTAAACTTTCTTCTAAAAAATACTGTGACCAGCCAAGTATCTCAGAGGAAAAAAGTACTGCAATTCACCCTTCCACATTTACAATAGCGGCGATTCTAGCAGGTGCATATTAGTTATGAACAAAATGAAACAGATTTCATACAAGCATCACTGAGCTTACATTGTATACTAAAGCATTTCATGGTCCTAGCCAAAAATGTGAGCCAGGTCCAAAGTTGGCAGCAATGCCATTTATCTGTGAAAAGTTCATTATGAAGAAGGTGTAAAAGTTACTCTATCTGTGCAGTCTCAGATGCGTAGGGTGCATGCTTTGAGCATTTTGTGTAGTAATATGCTCTGATAAAGCTCTGTTCAACTTTTCATGGGTCAAGAAAGTATTGAGTACTGATACATTCGAAAAACTAACACTTCTACAGTACACTGATGACAGAGACTGGGTATACGGGGAAGTTACACCAAAGAGGAAAGAAAATGAAAAGTACAAAAGCATGTAGATGATTGTCCATACACCACCTAGTGCATGCACACGCATGTCACACACTTTCTTACCAAGTGCAAATACGACCTAAGATAGTGTACATCACTCACAGGCTACACTACATTATCCAAGTATGTGTTTGAGCCAGAAGGGTGGTTATCAGGCTGCAACTGTTCTGGCCCTGATAAGCTCAATCTGTTCTCGAATAGAGATCAGCTCCGTAGGATGGTGCAATGTCATTCACTATTTTTCTCCCAAGATTACATAATTGGACGGAGGTGTACATTTGATTGAGATTGGATTGTTTTTTTGACCATGCTACTTTTATTTAGAAAATACATACTGCATACAGTATGCAGACTGTATCATGATGCATCATTATCAAGAGAAATCGCTTTACCAACACCAAGTCTACAGTATTTCACAAAAGTAAGTACACTCACAAAAGTAAGTACACTGACGTATTTGTAACTATTTTATTACATCTTTTCATAGAACAACAGTGAAGATATGACACTTTGATAATATATAAAGTAGTCAGTCTACAGCTTGTATAACAGTGTAAATTTGTCGTGCCCTTAAAATAACTAAGCACACAGCCATTAATGTCTAAACTGCTGGTCACAAAAGTGCGTACACTCATAAGTGAAAAGGGCCAAATTGCACCCAATTAGCCATTTACCCTCCCCATTATCATGTGACTTGCTAGTGTTACAAGGTCTCAGGTGTGAATGGGAGCAGGTGTGTTAAATTTGGTGTTATCGTGCTCACACTCTCTCATACTGGTCACTGAAAGTTCAACATTGCACTTCATTGCTAAGAACTCGCCGAGGATCTGACAAGCAGATTAAGAACACAGATTACTGTAACTCTGTCATGTGGTCTGAAGAGAGCAAGATACACTTATTTGGTTCAGACTGTGTCAAGCATTTACAGCGGCAACCAGGTGATGAGTGCACCATGACAAGATACACCATGGTATTCCCACCAACATGCTTGACTGTACACAACTTAAGTGTATCTTGCCTACAGTCAAGCATGGTGGTGGAAATGTCACGGTTTGGGGCTGCATATGTGCTGCCAGCTGTAGGGAGCTGCAGTTAATTGAGGGAACCATGAATGCCAACATGTACTGTGATATACTGAAGCAGATCATCTCTTCTGAAACTGAGCCACAGGACAGAACCACAAACACACCTCCAAGATGACTTACAGACCTGGTCAAGTATTTCTCTAAACCTAATCCCTAATCCTAACTGAGCATCTATGGGGCATTCTTAAAGGGAAGGTGGAGGAGCACAAGGAGAACATCCACCAGCTCTGTGGTGTTGTCATAGAGCAGTGGAAGAGGATTCCAGTGGCAACATGTAAAGCTTTAGTGAACTCCATGCCCGAGAGAGTTAAGGCAGTGCTGAAAAATAATAGTGGCCACACAAAATATTGACACTTTTGGAACAATTTGGCCATTTTCACTTAGGGGTGTTGGTAGTAGTTTACACACTAATGGCTGTGTTAAGTGATTTTGAGTTGTAGATTGACTACATTGCATTGTTTTAAAGCGTCATATCTTCAGTGTTGTTCCATGAAAATATCTCATACAATAGTTACAAAAATGTGAGGGGTGCACTCACTTTTGTGAGATACTGTACTTTCTATTAGTGGAATCAGAAAAACTATTTTATAGGCATAATTGCTCTGAGTTTTTACCCTGCCACTTTGAAGCCTACACACATCTTGCAATATACATTGAATCACCACTAGTTTCTAACAAAATGTACATGTTATGTAAAAAGAAGCTATATTGCATTGTTATGGAAATAATAACAAGAATAAAAATCAGGTGAACAAATAAGATGCAAGGTGACCAAAATAAAAGAGCTGTAGAATGGCTGAGTATCCATATTATTGTGCTACAGCAGGGTATGTCTACACATAATGGATACATAGTGCACTGCAGTAGACAGGACCAGTAGTACCTGTACCAAAGTTTAGACACAGCTCACAGGGAATTAAAAAATATTCTTATTTTTTCTATACTTAACATTGTATCAGCTGTAGTGGCAATTTTACAACCAGGGCAAGTCAAACACACACACACACACACATACAAATATGCACCCACCGGGCCAATTTAGCTCGACTGATTAACCTAGCGCATATCTTTGGACTGTGGGAGGAAACAGGAGCATGGGGATGAGTCTAAGGTCGGGATCAAACTAGGAACCCTGGAGCTATGTCGCCACAGATACAATTCTGTCACATCCTAAATTGGATTTCCTTCTTAAATAAGTTTTTGTTTCAATGGACAACTCTTGATGGCGTAATTGTTTCAATTTTCAGTTAGCCAAATCCAACAGCTTGCTACAACGTATAAACACTCTCTTTAAACTGCCTTTACAGCACAAGGATAACCTACACAATATTAAGATGTTATATTATGCACTCTACAGTATCTGAAACATCTGCTGAAGGCCTACATTTAAATTTCCCTTGCCAAATAGACCACCTAATACAATTATTGTTTATTCCATCACTGAAATTCCAAACTGGTTTCAGCATGCTCGTTCCCTCGTCACTGAAAATGCACAAAACTATGCAAGATGTAACTATACTGCTCACAAAAATTAGGGGATATAAGAAATATACAATAATTTTTACCATTTTTTTGTCAGCAGTGTGGATGAAAAGCAATAAAAGGTTACGATAATGCCGTGAAAGCCTCCAGAGCTTGTAGATATTATTACAAACTGATCCCATGGCATAGCTATGTTCAGTTTACCCCAAGTATAAGTAATCCAGAATTGTGGACTAGAATTAAGGACTAGTAAGGTTTACATAATATGTTTAAATGTTTTACTTGAACACAAATCATGATTTTGATCCAGATTCAATGGTGTGATCATCAGTAACTGCTCAAATTTCACTCTAGCCTACCAAGAGTGCATATCAGCTTGCCAGAAGTGACCACCTTCATGTGATTAACTTCTATTTCTGGTCTCATTTTAGTTTAGATTCAAGCATCAAACTGGAAACATGACATCTCAGCACAAGACAGCCTTCCCTCTTGGGTATTTAACGGGGTAGCAAATAATGAAATCAGCAAAATAGACAGTGATAGATTTAGAGCTGATGGAGAGAACCTGACTTAAACGCTCACTGGTCACTTCCTTTCAGTGAGTGTGTTGCGGTTTATATGCGTTGGCCAGGAGAATGCCAGCAGCAGCTGTGAAACATACACTTAGGGTCAGAATATGGCTGAGATTAACTGACATGCTGACAAAACAGTCCCTCACTCCATACTGAACTAGTCAGAACTCAATTAAGAGTAAAGGGGAGCAAAATGTCTAATTTATCAAATGAGAGTGGACTTTTAACAAGTACCAGTGAGGGGCGGTACATGTGCATGTGGTCACAGCTCCAGAGATCTCAGATTCTACCCAGACCTCAGTTTCCGCCTGTGTGGATTTTGCATGTCCTCCCCATAATCATGTGGGGTTACCCTGGGTAGTCTGGTTCCCTCCCATATTGCAAAGAAACATGTGTTAGGTTAATTGGAGGTCCTAAAGTCCCTTGACAGTGGGTCTGAGTGTTATTTCAATAT
This sequence comes from Parotocinclus haroldoi, assembly GCA_034779995.1. Lineage (NCBI taxonomy): Eukaryota > Metazoa > Chordata > Actinopteri > Siluriformes > Loricariidae > Parotocinclus > Parotocinclus haroldoi. Next base: position 13,585 of record JAUZST010083224.1, on the reverse strand, counting down.
GTACATAGTGTTTTATACCAAATTCATTGTATAGACACATTGGATTGGATTGATTGGATTAAAATGCCATTTATGACATTTATGGTCATTATATTAAACTTGTCAATGGAGTAAAATAATTTTATGACCACTTTTCAGCATTCAGTCTAAACATAAAACATGAAAGGGGACTATGGAATACACACCATATCCCAAATTATTATGCACATGCAAGTTCTGTTTGTTTTCCTGAAAACATGCAGTATGTTAAAGGATTTTATTTTAGTCTCAACAATTACTATTACAATGTGGATTTTAATACAAGTGGAAGTAAATTTACTGGCAGCGACTTTGATATTACGAAAAAGCCATGTTGTCTTAGCGATGGAAAAATGACCATATATGACATATTGCCAACAACTGGGCCAAAAGTTTCAATTTTTGTCACTCCAAATATATTATCCTCCATTCTTCCACTTCATATCCATTCTTCATATCTTCCACTTCATTCCAATCTATATTAGCTTTTGCATATCATAACATTTTCATCCTGTAGCCCTTCTGAAAAAGTGTTTTCTTGGCTGCTACCCTTCCAAAAGGACCATTACTGATCAAACTTGTGTTGACTGTAGAGCGGTCAACTTGGCATCCCGATGCACTGTATATCTAATGTAACTATGGTATTCTGCACAATATGGCATGCTGTTCCAAATTATCATGCATAATTTTTAAAAAAACATTCAATAAGCCACAATTACATTCATATAATTCCAAACATAAATCTGTTATATTTGCTCCATTAAAAGATAATGTTTCAAAAATTAAATTAAAAATTCTAGTTACACATCACGTTACATCTGTGCTATGCTTTAAACATTTTAGGTCTTTTCTAGTTTTTACTTGTATTTCATTTGAGGATGCCAATATTGTCTTACCATAAAGGTGGGTGATATGAGCTAAATTTTCTTATACCTACTACTGTATTTACCTTAATATACCTGATATACCTCCCTGCCCCACCTCCAGTGCTGCTCTTTGAGATATACTGTCGACCACAATCATATAGCATCCTTTTAAGGAATATGATTTCATTTCAGAAGGCACTATTTTTAGTTGGTTACAATGGTTGAAAATGGTTGGTTAAGAACTCCACGCCTTGTAGAGGGTCATTTCAAAACCCACAGGGGCCCTAAAGCGACCTACCATCTAACACATACACAAACTGTGAGCTGCCTTTATAGCCAGACTGCCCTAATCTAAACTGACTAAGCATTTCTGGACTTATATTGCAAACTATAAAAAAAAGAATTTATATCTATTGTACTATTGTACTTGTTTTTGTGATCATCAGCCCAAAATACATTAAACACAACAAAAATTATTCAGGGCAGCAAAATCTTCAAAATGAATGAATGTGTTTGTGCAAGAATACGTTTTTGCTTTTTTTTATTTCAAAACAACGACAAACACGTCTACGCTTTGGGAAAACCCTGCCCTGCCTGCACAAGCCACTTATAAGCATCCAGGCTGCACTTGTTTCCAGACATATGTTCAAGATACAAGTATTAAAATGCCTTTTTGGTACTTTGATTTACTATGTCTATTAATCAGAATTTTGCACTGAATATTGTGCACAATTAAAAATGGCCAATGAAGACAGAAAATAAACTGTAGGATTAAAACAAACTGCTAACGATTTGTCCCCGTTTGTAAAGAGCAGGCAACAGTTTCTCCCCAGCCATTCTCTGGCTCAGGAAATACTGCACTATTGTCCTGTCAGTCTTACCACTCCTCAAGGAGACTCACTGATTCTCCACAAACAACTGGAACATGAGAGAACAGCCTGAGGGTACAAGCTCTGGTTTTCAGTGACTGAAAGTAAACGAAAGATCGAAAAAGCACAGGTATTGTGCCTAATGACTACAGTAATGATAATGAACAAAGAAAAATAATCTGAGGAAACTCATAGTTCAGCCTCTTTGCTTGGAAGCTGCAATATCTGAAAACAAAGCCATTAGGCTCAATGTCAGTACTGTTTCAATATACCCTTGGTAACTTCCCCTTTCAATTTCTCATTTTGGGAATCCCCATTACAACTTCAGGGCCATTCTAATACTGAGGACAGTGGGATGAGCGCTCAGCAAATTTATGGGCTACAATATTCCAGTATTCAGCTGTCCACTTTTGGTGAGGTTGTGCCCCCAACATCTTCATCTGTCTGTTTTTGGTTTGATTATATATATATATATATATATATACACATCAAGCAGTTTTGTAAGCTAAAATTTAAATTTAAGTTAAATTTAAGTTAAATTGTAGCTTCTATACAGACAGACAGACAGACAGACAGAGCTATAGATGAGATATAGGCTAGATCAATTCAAAATTGCAATTGCTTCTTTGTGAACTGCTTCTCCTGCTGTAACTAAAACCAACTGTTATCAGAATATTCATGTTCAAACCTTTTCATGTATATAATCATGTATATATTTCATGTGCTAGCCCAGAGGTTAAGGTCCTGGACTGTGGACCAGAAGGTCCGGGGATCAAATTCCACCTATGCCAAGCTGCCACAGTTGGGCCCTTGAGCAAGACTCTTAACCCACTACTGCTTGAATTGTAAGACTGTATCAGTTCTGATCACAAATGAAAGTTCGGAGAAATAGTTCAGAATTGCATAAATATTACATTTAACAACCACAACCCCTTCTGACCTTTTAAGTCAGGACCCGTGTGATCCAGGTTGGGCCATCACTGGTCATATTTGTGACAGACACATGATTACATCAATACACAAAGTGTATCTAAAACTCACTGTTATCAGCATGGTTCATGTTCAAACCTTTTAAAAAATAGCTCTGCTTAAAAACCAAAGCAATAAGGTTGTCCAGCGCATGCTGTGACCTCTCCAGATTAAAAATGGTGCTAAAAATGTCAAATACTTTTCACTTCCAATATCATGGTCATTCTGCTCTTTATTGCTTTCATATGTACCTCAATATAGGAGTATATGAGTATGTATGAACTGTTTGGACTATCAGCGCTATTTTTCACATGTGCACTTTAAGCAGTGCTTTTGGTTAGTTTTAGTATAATGTTGCCCTCCATGGTTTTATGTCTAAGGAGCACCTGTAGGTCCTGAAAGAAGATTGTTTTGTTTCCCAGTGTACTGTACATATGGTTGAAATAACAATAAAACCAGACTATGACTTTTTTTGTTTTACTCTGACAAGGTTACATATTATTGCATGTCTTTGGGAGGAAACTAGAGTAAACTCACACAGACACATGGAGGACATGTCGACTCCACACAGAAGGAACCCAGGATGCTCCACCTGAAATCGAACTCCGGACCTTTTTGCTTTGAGGCAACAATGCTACCTACTTAGCCACTGTGCCACTCCTACAACCAAGAACTAAGTAACAAAATCTACTAATCTTGGAGAGGATCACAAGCGAGCCGGTGACTAGCTGACGGCATAGTGCACAAGGCAGAAACAACCCTAGGCAGGTCGTCTGTCCATCATAGAGCACAGGCACTCACACGATCACACACTAGGGGCGCTTTTAAAGACACCAATTAGACTACCAAACATACCTCTGGAGTAAACTCAGTGAGAAATGGGGAGGATGTGTAGACTCCACAAATAAAGTAGTTGGGGATTGAACCCAGGACCATTAAGTGATGGTCACTGAGCCACCGTGCCACCTGTCTAGAAGTACAGATTGGCTCAAAGCATTGCCAAACAAGACCAGTCACTGACAGATCACCCAAATGAAGAGCAGTTAGAGGAAACAGGAAACAGGAAATTATGACCACGTCAAGGAAGAAAAGGCATTGCATATTCATATTCCGTGTGTGTGTGTGTGTGTGTGTATGAGAGAGAGAGAGAGAGAGAGAGAGAGAGAGAGGGAGAGAGAATGTGTTGAACTTGCAAGGTCACGACAGCAAGGACATGTGTGGGATGATACTTTGTTTTGTGCGTACTTAGCAATATCATTTTTGTTAAATACCTCAGCACATGAAAAAAATTAAAGTGGAACAAATGTTGGCCTTAGGCCAAATGTCCAATGTCCAAATGGCCAAATGGCTTAAATGTCTTCACTCCCATACTTATTGACACCTATGAGGCTTTGCAAACATAGAAAAGACTTCCACTTGATTCTAGGCTGACAGAAAATTCTTAGTTTGCTCTCTTCTTTGCCCTTCAGACCTCCAATGTTCAGAAAGTAATCCCTAAATATAGTCCCAAAAGATCTGGTGTTACATTTCTGGACCTAGTACATGCTGTTTTCTGGCGTAATTGCGCAATAAAGCAGCAATCAAGACTTTAATGCTTTAAAGGCTAGAGAGCGCTACATAAGTGCATACAACTAAATTGATATACACTCACAAGCCTCTTTATTAGATACAACTTCTGGGTTTCTACACTTGTCCATATTATCAACACCACTTACCATATAGATAGATACACTGAACAATAGTTCTACAATTACAGACTGCAGTCCATATGTTTATGTACATAATTTGTTCTTCCCTTTTTCCCTCTGGTCTCTAATGGTAAGGAGCCCAACATCAGGTGATGCTGAGTGGGCCAGACACAGCAGTGCTGCTGACACTCAGTGTCAATGCTGGACATAAAATAATACACTAAACAAAATGTCCAGCATCCTATACACAGCATCGTGTGAGTCTGCGGGATTTTACAGGATGACTAACAAAGTGTGCAACAACAAATTAGCTAATGTCTTTGACTTTACATCTACAAGTTAAAGCATTTCCTTCACTGGCTTGTCTTCTTTCCACGGTGCATCTTGGTGGCAAGACTTTCTCAGGAAAATGGTGCAAACACAATTGATATTGCGACACGATATTAAATGCAAATATAACATATAATAGAAAAAAGCAACGCTGAAAATAAGGTGGTTAATTACTGTAAACTATTAATATACAAAAATATCTATATAACTATCAATGATTAAAAAATATGTCAAAGGTCAGAAACCAAAAGACATTGTATAAAAGAATCAATGAATGCCAGAAATAAATATACTAACAAGCTTTAATACAAACTTTTAGGTACAAAGCAGGTACAGTTGAAACCAAGAATAATAATTATTAGTAATACATTATTGCACACAGTGCAAAGACTTAGGGAGAAACAGCAACTACCGAGTTGTCAGTCAGTAACCAGAGAAGAGAAAGGATGCAAATGCAGTAGGTTTAATAACAAAGCTCATGTACTGTACAAACAATCCAAGGCATTATAAGGAGCAAACAAAGCAACACGGACAAAACCAAAAGCAAAGTAGGCAAACTGTTCCATTAGACAAAAAAGCAGCAATTATGTGTACATGCAGTGAATTAAAACCATGCAAATAAACAATAAGTCCAAAAACACATAAAATAAAAATATCACACAGCCAATCAAAATGCATAAACTCGAGATTGCAATGCAAGAGATCCGGCAATCCGAGAGAGTTTCAGAGTCCTGAAGAACGTGCTGGTAACAAGCAGGTAATGGGCAGCATAAGGAAAATTATTGGCTAGAAGTCCAGTGAAGTCCAGTCCAACTTGAACACAGAAAGAGACCAGAGGCAGGGACTCAAGTCTGTCACTAGCTAACCCCAACCTTTTTGGACGAGAGCGCTTTTTGATTTGCAGTGTACTTTTTATTTACATAAATCAAAATGTAAAACTTCATAAATAAAAACTTGCTATTATCATAGGGACTACTACTCCTATACCCTGTGTGGATTGGATTAACCGTACAGTCACGGCCAACTCTTGGTCACGTTTGGTAAAAGTACTAATGCAGAAATGTAATTAATAGAGAATGTGTAGAATTGAGAAACAAAAAACGGCAAACCCCATACTTCTACACACCTTAAGAGGTTGATAAGAAAATAAAAAAGGCAAAATAACAGCTGGAACCCCGCCATCATTGTCGTTACCTAGTAGTAAATTATTTACCATCCCAACTTTTTTGGGATATGTTGCAGGCCTAAACTACACTAGCCTGAGCTTCAGTACAGACCTCTAATTGTTAAATCTATTACATGAAGTAAATAGTACAATTAGGTATGCCAACCCTAGTTAAAAAGGAATGCCACACACATTACTACACACGTCCTCTCTAAAAGGCTATACTTGAAATCGGTTTAATAAGATCTTTCCAATTCTTATACTGAATCATGTGAATACAACAGCCTAAACAGACTAAATATCTTTCATATTTATTATCACACTATCTGTGAGAAAACAAAAAGCTATAGTTGTGTTTTTAATCAAATGATTTAATGACTGTGCTGTGGAGTTCCTGAGCCACAGAAAGCACCACATAATTGTGAGCAGACACAACAAGCAACAGAAAAAGCTCTACAATAATTCGCAAACACAGAAAATAGTCCCACTATGTCAGATATAGATCAGTACTGGGTGGGATATGGCTACCTTACAAGAAAGACGAATGCATATGCTGTTTCTAACGAACCCTACAACTGCTATACACTGGCACCCCTGATAAAAAAAAATTATTAAAACTGAAACAAGTAGGGGTGGGAATAGGAAGGATATGATTCACGATACATGGGTCGCTATGCAATTATATCACGATACATTGTGAAACAGTAAATATGGCAATATGTCGCATGGTGAGGAGTACAAAGACAAGTGTGTCTTGCCTACAGTTAAGCATGGTGGTGGGAATGTCATGGTTTAGTGTTGCATGAATAATATCGGCTGTGGGGAGCTACAGTTCAATGAGGGAAGCATGAATGACAACATGTACTGTGATATACTGAAGCAGATCATGATCCCCTCCCTTCGGAAACTGGGCCACATGGCAGCATTCCAACATGATAACAACCCCAAACACACCTCAAATGCGACCACTGCCTTGCTAAAGAAACTGAGGGTAAAGGTGCTGGACTAGCTAAGCATTTCTACAGACCTAAACCCTATTGAGTAAGGTCTCAAACATCCACCATCTCCGTGCTGTCATCATGGCGGAGTGGAAGAGGATTCCAGTGGCAACCTGTGAAGCTTTAGTAAACTCCATGCCCAACAGAGTTGGCAGTGCTGGAAAATAATGGTGGCCACACAAAATACTGACACTTTTGGCACAATTTGGCACCATTTTCACTTAGAAGTGTATTCACTTTTGTTGCTAGTGGTTTAGACATCAATGGCTGTTTGTTGAGTTATTTTTACTGTTAATCAAGTTGTACACTGACTACTTTACACTGTATCAAAGTGTCATATCTTTAGTAGTGTCCCAAAAAAGATATAATAAAATAGCTACAAAAATCTGAGAGGTGTACTCACTTTTGTGAGATACTGAGTCAAAAGCGACAGGACACTTATTTCAGAAACAAAAAGGAAAATGACAATTCTGAATACCCCAGCAAGTAATGGGTGAGGGGCAAATCCGGAATCATGTTATGTCTGGAACATCAATCAAGACAGACAGCAGGATCAATATCTTGAAAGACATATTGGATCAAGGGCAAGTTTTTCCAATGGGAACAGAGTAGGTAGTCATGTAAATTTACCAGAATTGTCTCAGAATTTGATTGCTTTTAGCTGAAAGTTAAAAACTATTGGTGTTCAAAACAGGTAACTTTAAAATGGAATGGATGATTCTGATGTCCGGGGAACGTAGCTGCTAATTATAGCCGCAAACTTCAACAACCGACACCGAGAAAGGCCACCAATTTCACACAGCCCTGTTTCAACCCTTATAACCAAATTCCGAGAAACCGGGACTATGGACAACAAGCCACATAGTGGTCGTCCAAAGACCACTACTGACGAAGAAACATCAACAATGGTTTTGGCAGCCTTTGTGAAAAGTCCACGTCTCAGCTTGTGACATTTCCTGTAACTTTTCACTCATCCCGTATACTCACAGAAAATGTAAAACAGCTGAAATATGACATACATTGTGAGTTGTCTTAATTAATCACATATTTAGTTTTATTTAGCGCTGCATCGGCATCAATGGCTATGTTCAAGAAAGACACATGCAGTTATATAACCGCATGCGTCAGGGATCAATTTAGAGTAACCAATTTAGAGTTCAAATGAACTTATTCATTCTTAAAAATGGGAAAGACAAGTGAGCACACAATTCAAGTAAAACAAAAGGGGGCAATGATTGTGGAAGGTACTGTATTAGAAGTGCAAATACAAATTAGTCAACACATTCTGACCATTCAGATTTGAGAATTCAAGCGTGCTGTTGTATAATGAGGAGCATGACTCACACACTTAGTCACCCTCAAACTGACCCCATCAATCAAGACAGGCAGCAGGAGACAATGAGTGAGTTAGACCAACCATTCACAACAAACTAGGGGCACGCAGCTGAGGACAATAATAAAGAAGATACTGTTGAGACAGTGAGTCAGAAAGTGAAATGTACAATAGCTCAGAATAAATTGTTAAAAGTGATGATATGAGGATCTCCCCAGAAGATACGAAACTCTGTAGCTGGGATGCTGAAATGAATTGAAAAGCAACTTTTATACATCATATATGCATGCATTCAGGTGGCAAACTATAATATGTTCAGCGTGTCACTGTAATTACCTTTCAGTCCATTTGTTAAATTAAATATTGTAAGGATTTAAGACTGCTGGGAGATAAGATCTAAACATGTTGTGTCTTGTCTGTTGGTGTAACTCACAAACCTGACAGTGCAGCATTGCTATTTTATATTTATGTTAAGCGTCATTTTATACACACACACACGCACTAGCCTTAACAGCAAGACACACATATTCATACAACATTTTGATGTTTACCAGCTAGTTTCTGACAACACAAAAACAGAAACAGAAACAGAAGCTGCTCGTCTTCAATTAACATTTCAAAAAAATTCCAGTCCATTCGTTAACTTTATTTGGTTTCAAATGTAACTGCCACTTAGTGAATCCAAACTCCCATCAACACGAAACATCAACATGTAGAAACAGCTTTGTCTAAAGGCTTTGACTGATTTCCAGTCACTACTGGCATTTGGACAGAGGCTCTGTAACCAGCTCACCTTGATCATTTGGTCTTTTAATGTCAACTGAAATATCAAAACAAATGGTGTGGAATTACTATGCCACGGCTTGCATCTGTGAGCATAATAAACATGGTTTAGGGTTGGAGCTTTTCATTGTGTGGTAAAATAGAAGGTTGTTCATATGTTTGCATGCAAGCCTGTAATGCTTGCTTGTGTTTACAGTCTTTAATGTTAGCCTCTCTATGCTGAAGCCAGTGCTTAGCTGACATAATGGATGTGCTTGAATACACTTGGAGAGATGTTGTGAAGTGATTGCAGTTTTAAAACAAGTCCTATGCGCTTAAGTGTCTGTGAAGTGCAACTTATTTATCACAAACATTATGACAAGGTTTCAAGAACAGTTGAAGTAGGCTTTTTTTTCAACAGCATGGACACAGACTTTTCCTTAAAACACCCATGTAAGCATCTGAATAAGCTCAAAGCCTCGATTCAAAGAAACACATGATTACTTTAGTTCATACAGTCCTTCCAGACTCTTGCATTTGAGTTGAGGGGGTTGTGTTTTGCATATAGAAAAACAAAGGTTGAAGTTCAAATTTTAGCCAGTGTGCACAAACCTACGCAATGTAGAAACACTGTTGATTCACTTGGAGAAGCTAATACTGCTAAAAGTCTGATTTGGATCATTTTTGACTATACTTATATTTGGTATGACTTTACAGTGGGAATCTGATCATACCAATACATTTTTAAAAAATAAATACATAAAAAATAAAAGCACAACCATAACAGTTCCATGAGTGTATTCTTGTTTATTCTTATTCCTGATGATTAAGAATAGATTATGTTACTGATGTCTTGCACCTTTGTAAGTCGCTCTAGATAAGGGTGTCTGCTAAATACTGTAAATGTAAATAAATGCACAAGTTTGAATAAAATTTTTCCTCATGCAAGCGATATACAGTGTGATACTCTCTAACACAATCCCATGCTGAATACTATACTCAGCAGTGCATGACATTGGGGTAACGTGGTGAGAAGGATAGGCACTGAGAAATGTAGTGAGGAAAAGCCATAGACGAATTCATGTACCGTATTAAGCATGTGGTTTTTCTTACAACCCCAATTCCAGTGAAGTTGAGACGTTGTGTAAAACCTAAGTAAAAACAGAATACAAATGCCAATGCATTTGAAAATCCTTTTCTACCCATATTCAATTCCTATTCAATTGTGGAGAAATCTCTATAAGTAAGCGTCAAGGCCAAAAACCAACAGTGGATGCCCATGAACTTCAATCCCTCAGGCAGCACTGCATTGAAAACGGACATAATTTTGTAACAGATATTACCACAAGGGCTCAGGAACATTTCAGAAAACTATTGTCAGTGAACACAGTTTGATCTACAAGTGTGAGTTAAAACTCTACCATGCAAAATGAAAGCTATACAACCAGAAACGCCACTGGCTTCGCTAGGCATTAGCTCATCTGCGATAGACTGACGCAAAGTGGAAAAGTGTCCTGTAGTCTGATGAGTCCACATTTCAAATTATTTTTGAAAATCATGGACTCGAGTTCTCCGAGCCAAAGAGGAAAAGGACTGTCCAGATTGTTATCAGCACAAAGTTCATAAGCCAGCATCTCTGATGCTATGAGTGTTAGTGATAGTAGTCTTTTTCAGGTACACCCCTACTTATTTCAGCATTCTGCACGTGTTACAACAGTGTGGCTTCATAGTAAAGTATTAAACTGGCCTGCCTGCAGTCCAGACCAGTCTTCCATTGAAAATGTGTGGTACATAATGAAGCACTAAAATACGACTATGGAGACCCCAGACTGTTGAGCAACTGAAGTTGTACATCAAGCAAGAATGGGAAATAATTCTACCTGCAAAGCTTCAACAATTAGTGTCCTCAGTTCCTAAATGCTTATTGAGAGTTGTTAAAAGGAAAGCTGATGTAAACACAGTGGTAAACCTGGTCCTGTCCCAACTTTTTTGGAACATGTAGCAGGCATCAAATTCAAAATGAGTGAATATTCGGAAAAAGAAAAACAATAAAGTTTATCCATTTGAACATTAAATATCCTGTCTTCATAGTGTATTCAATTGAATATAGGCTGAAAAGGATTTGCAAATCCTCGTATTCTGCTTTTATTTACGTTTTATTTATGGATGTTTCAACTTAATTGGAATTGGGGTTGTACATGTTAAATTAAATCTTTACATTTAGATAAAGCTTTTAAATTCGTGTAGTGGTTCTATTGTTTTGCTGGCAAATCCTCATTCATGTTGCCTTATATTTGGTGCTTAACCTGGAAACAATTGGTGCAATAAACTGCTGATTTGCTGGCATTTTCATGTTCAACCATCTCTAGGGTTTACAAAGAATGGGTGTAATGTGGTGTAAACAACATGGTAGCATGGGTCCATCCTGGCTTGTTTTAAAGGCTAAGGCTGCAGGTGGTGGTTTTATGGTGTGAGGATGTTTTCTTGGAACACTCTGGGTCCCTTGAGCATCATATGCACCAATTGGGCATTACACAGAGTACCTGGATATTGTTACTGGTTTCTTGTACATGACAATGTGTTTACAGTTTACAGTACTGAAATGACCTCCACTAACACCAGATCTGAATTACACTTTTAATTAATCTGTAGTACACCCACCTTTGGGATGTGGTGGAATGGGAGATTTGGATGTGCAGTGGACAAATGTGCAGACTGCCTGTCAATATGGACCACAATCTCTCAGAAATGTTTGCAGCACAATGTTGAATCTATGCCATAAAGAACGAAGGCAAAAGGGACTCCACTCCTCCACCAGAAAGGTATTCCTAAAAGTGGCCGTGATTGTATAATAACTAATACTGAGAGATACAGATAAGGTTCAACAAATGTGCAATGAACAGATGATTCAATAGCCTTTACACTGTTTGAAGGCATCAGTTTTCAGACTGATGCAGAATGAAGAGCATGCCATTTTGACTGTTGTGGGATAGCTCATTCCTCCATTGAGGAACCAGGACATCAAGAGCTAGCCTTACAGGCATATTTCGATCTCAGGGAAGGATCTACCAGATGCTCTGAAGCTGAAGCCCTGAGTTGACATGAAGGTTTTGAGCTCTAGATCAAAGAATAGAGAACATCTGGAGCAGAACCTTTTGAGACCTTGAGTTGTAAATTTGATCCCAGCTGAAACAAGTCAATGGAGTGATCTCAGTATCAGAGTTACATGAGAATAGCGGTAGGTTGTGAACCAGATGGGCTGCAGCATCAGACCAGCAAGCACGTTCAGTAATAGTTTCTTCTGATGTGATTAAAGAAATCTGTCAGATCTGGTGAAGGATATAACATGTTCAGAAAATGTACGGTTGTCCAAAATTCATTCAGTGATGACTTTCACATCAGGGTGGTCTTTCTGTACCCTTCTGTACGACAGGATTTCTTGTCATTGAATGGAAACGGGTTCAAATCATAGGCCTAACAAATACAGAACTGTGGTAGCATAGCAGTAAAGACGCTGAACTATGAAAATGTCAAACCTTGAGAGGTCTAGCTGTCATCCTAGTAAATATGGGTCGCAGCAAGGTCTAAAATTTGATTTACTGTACAGTAGGTAATTGTATGCATGAATATGAATGCGAATTTCTCTAGACTACCTGCGTAAATACAGATGCTGGTTATACGACTTAGTAATATAGTTATAACGCACACTTTTATGTATAATACTGTTGACAAGTGATTAGGTGGATATGTTAATTATCTATCTGCCACACTGAACAGCGACTGTTAATTTCTAACCAAACAAGCGATTATAATATAACATACGCAATAAAACAGAAATTGCATGTTTGCCAAGTACACACCCAAACATGCCTTAGTATGTTGTGATGGCATGATACAGGGGGACATAATTCGTTTTCTGAATATGCATTCTCCAAATAAACATCCTGCCTGCTTTTTCACCACAATAGCCCGGTTTGCAAACAAAATCAAATCTTACTTTTCAGAGCCTGGATGAGAGCTTTTCCGTCCTTGATGAGCTCCTTGATGAACTTATTGGTCTTGTCCAGTTCAAGCTCGTGCGACTTTAATCGCTCTCGAAATTGCGGGCTGTCCAAGTAGCAGTCGCTGAACTCCAAAGCGGGCAATCCCATTATTTCTCCTCCGCTTCCTAAGTGCACAGCAACCCAGCGCTAACTTGCAATACACAATATTAAGTACAACTCAGTAGTAAATAGATCAGCTTGTAGGTGTTTAAAATATTCAGCTACGTTCATTAACGTTACATATCGACAGCAGCGCGGAGCCGTCTAATACGTGCTGCTTTTAGCTAACAAAACACCACGCTGCATACCCAAATAATTCACTCCGGTTCAATAACTGCTTTCCACTGGGCCGCAAATGTGTCCTGAAATAAGGAGAAGCGGTCAGGAGCGTAGAAGATAAACCTGCGCGTCTCTCATGACACCAAAGCTGAGGAGGACGTAGCCAAACCGCGCTAACGTCCGGAATCCTCGCTGAGCCTTTTAAAGCAGAGGACGCTCCCGTTTTAAATCGCCTACACTCCCCTAACTGCCGTTCCAACCTACT
>JAUZST010083213.1:0-20325 GCA_034779995.1 Parotocinclus haroldoi | reverse complement strand
AGAAACTGGTCTCCTCTGTCCCCAGACGTCTGGTGAGTGTTGTAAGAAGAAGGGGGGATGCCACACAGTGGTAAAAAATGGCCTTGTCCCAACTTTTTTGGGATTTGTATTTCACAAATTGCTAATCTACTGGGATTTTCATACACAGCCATCTCTATGACATATAGAGAATGGTCTGAAAACGAAAAAATAAGGCAGATCTCTGGATGACAATGCCTTGCTGATCCCAGAGGTCAGATGAGAATGACCAGACTGGTCATAGAAAGGCCACAGTAATGTGTTACACCGAGGTATTCAGAAGAGCAACTCTGGACGCTTAACACGTCAAACTTTGTAGCAGACAGCCTACTGCAGCTGAAGCACACACAGGATACTGTTATCTAATTAAACGCAACTAAGGCTACAATTTCACTAGAGAAAATTAGAAAAACGTTGCCTCTGAGTCTGGATTTCCATATTTTCCTCTCTCAGATGTGTGGATGGATAGACTCAGACATACAGGGAGAGAAAAAGTAAGAAGCACATAAAGTGTGAAAAACAGAGAAATAGATTGTGGGAGAGGGAGAGACAAGGGAATATTATAATCATTAACACAAAAAACAGACATTTATATTCTGATAGTAGTTTAGACATATGCTTGTGACTTAAGTTATGTGGTCTGGTAAACAGTTGATGTTATTGGTTTGGCAACACTATCATTTATAACATTATTTCTTATAAAGTAAAGTTGATCTGACAGACAGGCAAGATGACGAGTTAAAACAAAGACTGAAGGTCTTTTCCGAATCCATTTTTTTACGCACTGAAGAAAACAAATGCAACTTTTGACGTAGTGTTACCTTTTTGTTCTGCTTTTGCATTCTTTAATTTCCCTACACAGTCTTAAATTTCCCTTTAAATTTAACTTCAATTTAATTCAAATTTATTTATATAGCACTTTATAGCACTCCAAGTAGCTTTACAATATTTTATTATCTTAAAAGGCCAGTCCCAATTTGAGCAAGCCTAGGGCGAAAGTGGAAAGGAAAAAACCTTGGGAGGACCAAGACTCAGCAGGCGACCCATCCTACATGGGTGGCCTGGATTAAATAAAATATAATTAAATAAATACTTTAAAACATTAAATTATATAAAAATTAGGTAACAATTTAAATCAATAACAAATCAATAATAAAATTTCAATTAGTAATAAAATAAATTAACTAAATTTATGCCTAAACGATAAAGGGAGTTACTGCACTCTGGTGGGACTGGGTTCTGTTGATGTGACGCTGGAGCTGGTACCGGAGCATGACAGATATTAGAACACTAAAGATCTGACTCCGAATGAAAAGGTCTAAAGCAGGTGTGAAGACGAGCAATAAGAAAGCACGACAGTAAGGCAGTAGGTACAAGGAAACAGGTGAAGTTGAGGAGATGATGAGACACTCTGAGTTTCTGAACGATGTGATCGACTGGTCCAGTTAGCTGCGAGGTGATGGCTTCTTGTTGGTCATATAAAGCTATGGACAATGTGCAAGTGTAGCAGGTTACAGCCTGAAGTGTGGCTCCATGCCCAGGGATATGAATGAGAATTGTAGATGAGTGATTCGGTCCTTACTTTGGATACTACTCCCTGCTCGAGCAGTAGAATCAGGAAAAGGTTCACTCTTGAACAGCTGGCTGCATTGCCCCCATTCCCCGCTCACCATAAGCAGCCATGCTCCCAGCAGGAAGGCTGCGAACTAGAAATGTGGGTTTAATGCTGCACTGCATTGCATTTCTGGGCAGAATGCCACCTCACAAGCATTTGTTTTATTAATTAGCATATTTGCATCAAAAGGAAATGGAATAAGCTATAAAGAAGTTGAACGGATCTTGCCAAGCATGTCGAACCGTTTTATTTTTAAATCTTATCACATTTATTACAAAATAGTTGAAATGACAGAACTGCTTCTTTTAAAAAGCAGGAAAATACTTAGCCTTATGGTGGCTCGGTGGGTAGCACCACTGCCTCACAGCACATAGGCTTTGGTTCTATCCCAGGGTGAAGGGGCCTGGGCCTGTTTGCATGGATTTACTCCAGGTCCTCCCACAGTTCAAAGAAATGCATGTTAGGTTAATTGGTGTCTCAAAAAAGTGACCTTAGTATGTGACTGTATGTGTTTCTTATGATGGATTGGCCCCCCATCTATGGTTCTTCCTGCTCTTGTACCCAGAGTTGCCGGGTAGGTACCGGCTGGCCCGTGACCCTGTGTAGATTAAGCAGAAGATGATGGATGCATAGTTAGTCTTGTAACAAAAGAAAAATGTAAATAATAGTAACACGGTTACATGCCTGTGCATAATAGTGCAAAAATTATGGAGGAGGAGCTAAACCTGACAAGCACTTACAAGACCATTTTCTTTTCTGTTTTAGAAAACTCAATTGAAATATAATTTATACTATATATTCATATATACTATACTGTAATGTACTGTTCACGATACTATATTTTGTTATTATTTATAACGTGGTTAGTGCCGCAAATCTAAAGGAACTGTAGTTTGTCTGCATCTGTTTGCCTGTGCAAATACGTATGTGTGTGTGCCCTGTGATGAAACGGTACTATTTCTAGAGTTGGTTAATGTCTTAGTTCTTGTTCTGCCAGTTAGCCCCATAAGTAGTAAATAGTATTACTATTAGTAATATGTATTATTATTAAAAGTAGTTCTGATAAACAGTATTATGATGATTATTATTATTATTATTAGTAGTAGTAGTAGTTGATACTATTTAGTAGTAGTAGCATTAAATACTATTATTAGTATTAATTTGTTGATAATATTTATACGTAACAAAAATATAAATGCAACGCTTTTGTTTTTGCTGCCATTTTTTCATGAGCTTAACTCAAAGGTTGTACACAATGTCTTTTTCTCTTAAATATTATTCCCAAACTTGTCTAAATCTGTGTATAGTGAGCACTCCTCCCTTTCCAAGATAATCCATCCACCTCACAGGTGTTGTATATCAGGATGCTGATTAGACAGCATGATTATTGCACTTGTGTACCTTAGGCTGGCCACAATAAAAGGCCACTCTAAAATGGATTGCAGTTTTATCACACAGCACAATCGCACAGATGTTGCAAGTTTTGAGGGAGTGTGCAATTGGCACAGGAATGTCCTCCAGAGATGTTACCCATGAATTGAATGTTCATTTCTTTACCATAAACTGTCTCCAAAGGCATTTCAGAGAATTTGGCAGTACATCCAACTGGCCTCACAACCGCATACCACATGTAACCACACCAGCCCATGACCTCCCCATCCAGCATCTTCACCACCAAAATTGTCTGACCAGCCACTGGACAGCTGCTGCAACAATCCGGTGGTGGTGGGGTTATAGTATGGGCAGGCAGATGTTATGGACAACAAACACAGAAGCATTTTATTGTTGCCATTTTGAATGAACAGAGATATCATGATGAGCTTCTGAAACCCATTGTTGTGCCATTCATCCACGATTATCACCTCATGTCGCAGCATGATAATGCACAACCCCATATTGCAAGATTCTGTACACAATTTCTGGAAGCTAAAAACATTCCAGATCTTACATTGCCAGCACACTTGCTCATTCAGTGGTCAAATGTCCCCAGTTGAGCTTTTTGGGATACAGTTCCACACAATATCCACCAAATTTGCACAGCCATTGAACAGGAGTGGACCATTCCAAAGGTCACAATCACAATTGGTGGTCACACAGTTTTTTTTTTTTCTGCGCTATTATAATTAATTTGTTTACTGTAATTGATTTACTTTTCTCGTCATCCTATTTTGATGTAATCCCCAGGTCCAGTTCCAGGTGTGTGGAAGCTCAAATGGCATCCTCTCTCTTTGGATTGTTGGAAATGGCACAGGGCCTGAGGGCCAAAGAAGTCTGTGGAACTCCAGCAATGAGGCCAAGATGGGGAAAGGATGGAGACTTGTCACTTTACCGCTATTTGGATTGGTTGACTTGTAAGCACTGGAATTGTATATTTCAAAATTCACTGTCTCTGCTTCAATACCTTCCCAGACCACTTACAAACTGATGGCACTGGGATAAATAACAGATGTAGATGATGTTCTGAATGACTTCTTACCTTGTTTGATTACAAGCCCCTGGTTGTTTATTTTAAGTTGTGTTAAATATTAGAAGCAGTTCCCTAAGATAGTAAAGAATGTGCATTACAATGGTTGAGGTGAAGATTGAGTACCTGCTTCTTAAATGGTTGTCACCCACTTTGTAGATAACAGGCAGGAAGTGGGACCAATCAGAAAGTACGCTTTCACCATTATATTATAGTAGCATATACAGATGTAGGTGGCCTTTTGAATTTATAGGAACCAGGTATTATATAGAATGTTCCATATAAAATAATAGAAATAGGCTTATGTTGTGTGAATATTCACAGAAAGTAGTACATTCAGATTGCAGGGTCTGACCATCCTACAAGCTGCATAAAATGCCTCGACATGAAGAAGCGCTCAAGCCCTTTGGAATGCAGATTTGTCATTTGCATTCAGGTTTGTGCCGAGCCTCATACTTACCATGAAATCTTAATGAATCCCATTGGGACCAGGCCTGTACTCTGGGCAGGCTCTGTCTTATCACTTGCTGCTAAAGGGAGGAGGGATAAAGAAGAAAAGGAATCAATGTAAAAGACCTCCTCATTCAAGCACACTTTCATTCCAATTAGCAAAAGCACTTGAGTTGTGAGCTCGGAGTAAAGACAAAATACAGGCCTCATTCATCTCTTCTTTCTTGATTGGTCTTTCCTCTCATGGTCCCCGAATTCTGCAAATTCTGTTCCTCTGAGAAGGATTACAATTTCATTTGTGGACTTCTTTTGGCTTTAATTTTCCCCATTTTCTTTTACTATTTTACACTTGAGCTTCACAGGGTAGTGTTGCCCTTTAACATACAGTTACTCAAACAGTACAGAGATTAGATTAAACCAGGTTAGATATTACTTTAATTTAAAGTGGAGCAAGAGGAATGTTCAGGGTTTTTTATGTTTTTTATTTAATCAGATTCTTACATTAAATGGGACTGCGGTGGCATAGTGTTTAAGGTACTGGACTATGGACCAGAAGGTTCAGGGTTCAACTCCCACCTCTGTCACAGTTGAGTCCCTATGCAAGGCCCTTAATCCACAATTTCATGGATTGTAAGACTACATTAATTGGAAGTCGCTCTAGATAAGGGAATCTGCTAAAGGACATAAATGTAAACAAAATAATAATTAGAACTCATATTTGAAAACCTGATACAACAATATCCACCTGCCTTATGAAGATTCTTAAGATTAAGAATATTAAGATTCATAAAGTAGTACACCTGGTTGTCTCAGGGCAATGCTTATCAGAACGGTGTTGGCTGATGTATGACAGGCATGTGCCGTTGAACGTTGAAAAATGAAAAACTCTTACAGGACGTTAACATTGTGCGAATTTTGAAAATGAGTAAGAAAACAAAACTAAATAAAAAATTTAAAACACCCAAATATTACTAAACGAGTGTTACACTAGGACGAAGTGGAAAAGTAGGCGAGTTAAAGCACCCTATCCCCAGATGGGGATCATGGTTTTTAATGGGTTAAGCTAATTATATTAATAATTAGTACACAATATGAAATTATTTAGGACAATTATTAATTCTTTGCTTTGCATGATTTGTGAAATTTCAAACACTGACTGAAAATGAAAGGAATGTTACCTTGCTATGTTCTACCTCCAAGACTGCGAATCTCATTTCTGCCAGCAGGTGTTGCAAGGGTTCGCTCTTACTGGTTTTCTGCCATTCAGACCTAAATAAGATGCATGTAAGATTTTTTAGCTGTTAAAGCAAATGGGTGTTGATTGCATGGATATTAAACGGAGCATACATGTACATATTGAATTTATATACTATCTAGCACCATCTGTTGCCAGTTTGAAAGTTATGGGAATGCAGGAAGCAGAATGATTTAACTCTGGATAAACCTCTTATCCAGTTTGCTCCAGCAACTATTAGAACTTTTCTTTCTTCCCTTTCTATCTTGTTCTGTGGTTCTCCTTATCTATCTAGGTTCTACCTCCAGTTCAAAGCAGATGTTGCATCCAGCTCAGAAGTGACATTTGCTGTGGATAACTTCACGCTTACCATGAACTGCTTCCTTGAAAGTAAGTGTTTCAGATCTTCTTATTTAAGGAAGTCTATTTCTGCTGAGCAAAAGAGAACTTTCACCATGCTGTTATTATTAGTTAGGTTATCCCATAAAACAGCGCATGATGTTATTATGTTATTATTATTATGAAATAGAACATCCTGGGATTTCAGTAAAATATGAAATAAAACTACAAGGGCATTATAGTATCATGGTGTTCCACAAATTCACCACCCAAGATTTGATCCCAGCCCGTCAACTACTGCTGTTTCCAGGACTTGGCTATATATTAAGTCAGGTAGAAATTGCAATTCAGGGTTGGACTCTTCATGATTGTGATTGGTAGAACATCTTTATTTGGAGTGTGAAAAGTGGTCAAATTTGGTTACGATCTGCCTCCTAGCTACATTATATTAGGGTCCTCATAATAGCGAGATGTATTGTCCTGTAATAATGTATGTATGTTATTTTTAGGACATGTTTTCTCTTAACACCTCATGACACCTTGTGATGATGACATACAATCTTTTAATTATGATGTATGACTTTTTATGATAAAAAGGAAATGCTACAAATCTTTAAATGCTTTAAATCTTGCTTGGCAACAATACATGTAGCTATATATAGCTATATATATAGCTACTGTCTTGATGTTTGCTGTGTCTGAATTGTTTTGTTTCTTTTTCTATTTATTTATAAACAATACAGGAGCTATTTGTTAGTTAGTATTATTTGTTTTATTGAATTTGTCATCTGTATACATGCATGTGCTGGTTATTGTCTGTATTAAGTTCTAATTTTGACCGAAAACGACACTATCATAATATCAGATTTGGATGTGACCTCAGTCATTAAAGTGAATGGACATGGATTGGATGGACATTAAAAGCAGAATACCTGTATTTTTTATTCCATCTACAAAAATAATATTTACATGCACTTGTAATATAGTCATTTCATTATTTATGCTTTATTTACCTATTTTGTGTTCCATATTTCTTAGATATTCCCTTAAGCTTGTGGAACATGTGGGGCCACTCGGCAGTTATTTTTGAGAAGTATTATTTTTAAGCCGTAACATACATTACTTTAATTCAGGAGTGATACATAGACATGTTATTATACAGATTATTAAACAGATTTGATATGGCCATGGTGAACTTCCTTTGTGGTGGGAGCATTATGAGATAATTATATTATTATGTGTATATTATAACTTGAATAGTTTGGAGTGGTTCAGTGGTAAATGTATTCTCAAAACACGCTCTAAGGTCGAAATGACTCATGTGTGAGTTGTAAATTGTTTTGTGTAAAAGTGTCAGATAAACAGATGATATATAGGTATGAGTAAGGACTAATGTCAGTCAACTGCAAAGTCACTTCTGTGTGATTTGTTTAAAAACGTGTGTTTTTGTCATTTTTGATGTTGTATTGGGATCGAGGTGGTAGTTTTGGCTAGATGGTTAAAACATAAATGCCAGTAGTTTTTTTTTATTGTCCTTATTAATGTAAGTGCACAGCCTGAGTCTTGGGATTCTGTGGCAAAGTGGAAACATTCAGGAAACAAATCCAGCAACTCAAACTGATCACAACACAAATTTTCAGTTCCAGGATCCCATATACATGAAACTAGCCAGATTAAAGAGTAGCGAGTTGAATATCAAATAGTCCATGAATTGTTATTTTGTTAGAAATGTCAAGTGAGATTTATATCAAGCATTTAGCAATAACGCCTGGAGCAACTATACCAGCATCTATGCTTAAACCTAAAGCAGCAATGGCAAAGTACTGCTACTATAGTTGCTCTGAGACCAGGTGTTTAGTGATATATTTGGTATTGACTGACCAAATCCATAACAGTGGATAATTTAGAATCTTATGTATTTCAATGTGTTGGTGCCTTTATGTATTCTTATAAATGCAATGTTTATTCAAATAATTTCTTTCTTGCATCTAGGCTGCCCAGGGAGGTTAGGTCCCTTTTGAAATGGTCCTCCTAATGTTTCTTTCTCATCATTA
The DNA here is from genome assembly GCA_034779995.1 of Parotocinclus haroldoi. NCBI lineage: Eukaryota > Metazoa > Chordata > Actinopteri > Siluriformes > Loricariidae > Parotocinclus > Parotocinclus haroldoi. The sequence continues at coordinate 12,151 of JAUZST010083213.1, read as the reverse complement.
TTTAAGCAGTTTTGACATTACTGCTTGAGGCTTAAGTATATATGCTAGTATGGTTGCTCTGAGATCAGGCATTTAGTGATATATTTGGTATTGACTGACCAAATCCATAACAGTGGATAATTTGACTAAGCTGTAACATATAGGTCATGAACAGTAGAGGACTAAGAATGGAACCCTGGGGTACCCTTTGTGACAGCACTGATTATAAAAGTACATTTACAAAGGGTCACGGAGTGAAATCCATTAATATTATAGGATATATATATATATATATATGAACCAGGAAAGGGCAGTATCAGTAACACCAATAGCAGAAGTCAGGGGTATATCATTCCTTCTTCTATTAGCTTTAAGTGCAATGTCAAAATTTCACAGGATTATAAAGGATTGCCTTTCTCGGAATAAATGCATGTTTTAGTTAGGCTCAACTAGTTGTAAACATGCTAATTATTTTCACTGTTATGCAATTGCATATAATCAGCCAAACCAAACCATGTCTTTGCCATTAGCAATATTGAGAATTGTGTAAAATAAATACAATGATAAATATAATTTTTAATCAAATCTGAGGAACTACTTCGTAGATCCTTGTTGTCTAAATCCACATTGAGCTTGGATGATTGTTCAGTAACCAGTCCTTACATAAAACGCCTTAGATGGAATTTGGTTTGATTGCTTTCCTTTGAAGCACCCACAAGCAACCATTGCCAAAATTGCTTTCCTCCAACTATATAATATTTCTAAACTTAGAAACACTGCCTTTGTATCTCATGAAAAGCTTTCTTGACATCTAAAAATAAGAATTTTGTGATAATATTCGATGTTGGTATGCTGTCTGCTCGCCTTTCATGTGTGATCAATTCAGGTTGGTTGTTGATGCCTCTGATGTTTCTGGAGGCAGTTTGGTGATGTTTCTGTGATCTCTCTCAGCTGTCTTTCCTTCTGATTCTCCCTTTTTAGGTATGTTGTTATAGTTATGTCTGTACTGTGTTCTCTTTATAAACCCTGTGTTCTCAACACCACAAACGACATGTTTAGGTTTCCACCTAAACTGTTCTTCTCATACCAGTTCCAGCACTTACACCTCATTGTCCATGTCATTATACTTTATTTTATCTAATATATTCATATTTTATGTTTTATATTCACTAGTAATTTTTAGTAATTTTTTATTTATTACTGCATCTTTTTTTATTAATAATATTATTATCATATTATATTTTAATAATAATAATAGTATTTTATTTTAATTGTAACTTTATTATGCTGTTTGTCCATTCATTTATTTTTTTTTATCATTTCTTTGGATTTGATTAGTTATTTAGAACATTATATATTCTTATTTAGAATTTTCTCTATTTTATGTATTTCAATTTAGTGTTGGTGCCTTTATTTATTCTTATAAATGCAAATACACTTCAAATAATTTATTTCTTACATCTAAGCTTCCCAGGGAGGTTAGGTCCCTTTTGAAATGGTCCTGCCAATGTTTCTTTCTCATCATCACTTAGGCAGTTTTATCATTACTGCTTGAGGCTTACGCATAGATGCTAGTATAGTTGCCACCTGCCACCCTCTGCTTTGATATGCTGTTTCCCAAAACACTAATACAATTTAATTTGTATAAATTTTCTTTAACTGACTCAACGGCTTACTCATCATGAAAAATACTGAAACTGAATATTCTGCTTCTACAACCCATAATCAGAAAAGGTTAGTGCAGTACATAAATTACAAATACAACCGTAATGATGATGATTATTAATAATAATAATAACAAAAAAAATAAATAAATAAATGCAGTGATCTTTACATTGACTTACAGCAACTGCATAATGAAGTGCTTCAAAGTTTTGAAAAGTTAAAGAAACATTGTGCATTCAAAGATTCTCTGCTGCAAACATCACCTGTAACAAGTGGTTATTTGAGTTATTGTTGCCTTTTGCTAAATTGAATTGGTCTCGTCCTTCTTCTCTGACCTCTGGCATCAACAAGGGATATTTGGCCTGAGAACTGCTGCTCACTTGATAGTTTCACTCATTCAGACCATTTTCTGTAAACCCTACAGGTGACAGGTGAGAGCTCATCTAGCACTGGCAACTATGCCATGCTCAAACTTATTTAAATCAATCATGGGTCCTTTCTGTGTGGAGTTTGCATGTCTTTCCCATGTCTGTGTGGGTTTCCTCCCACAGTCCAAAGACATGCGTGTTAGGTTAATTGATTACATTAAATTGGCGACTTGTGTGTATAGAATTAGTTCTGATATAACCTTGTGTGTTGCTGAAATGGCCACTGATGCTGACAGCGAAGTAAAGAAAATCAAATAAACAAAGACTTAATTCACCTTTATTTCCCATTCTGATCATTGGTTTGAAATGTAGGCTGTTTGGTCAGATATATTGATATATTGAGATGCTGCCATGCGATTGGCTGAATAGATATTTGCATTACCAATCAGTTCAACAGCCAAAAGTAAGTCTATACCTTAGTGGAAAATTCGAGAGACTATACTATGTCCAAAAATTGTTATTATCCAAATTGTGCTTGGTGATCAGACAGAGATTTGGGGTGGTAAGGCAGGGTTGCGTTCAAAAATCTTGACAAAAAATGATTAGGGTATATTACCATAGCAATGCACTGGCATTAACTTCATTTAGAAATACAAAATATTTTTATTTGATCAGAGGATCATTTGGATCAAAATTTGGATTTGACTTTTCTCGTACTTTCATTGGTATTGGAATAGATGGCTGTGTCTGATCACTGATAGAATAGAAAAATATAGCACTACCTGTTTCTGCTCTTTTAATGGAATGTGATTAATTTAGAAATACTGTGAATACTACTGAAATACCACAACAGTGATATTAAGACCATGTTGACTAGAAAAGCTTCAGCTGTATTCAGAAAAACATGCCAGGAAAAGTCTTTGGAGGTATTGAGAGAAGCCCTCAGTCTGAATGTGGTGCAGCTCAGAGAACAAGCAGAAGTGCTGCTCGTTAACTCACATGAATGAGATTAAAGGCGCGAAGTCCAATTACTTGTGCAGTTCAAGTGAGCGGTGTGGTCCCTCTGATGAGCCAAATCTCTTTAAGCGCCGCTGATTTCATTTCACCCGGTCACTATCTGATTTTCACTGTGTGAGGTCGTTGAGGGCTAAATGAAAATCACCTCAGGCCTAGACTTGTGACAAAGGCTAGAGAATGTCTTGAGAAATGGGGCCTAATATTATTATAATTTTCTAATTTATATCTTTATTCTAATGCCTTATTTGGGAAATAATAGTTTGAATTAAGTCGCATCATGCTTTTCCAAGCTCCAAAATGGAACCAATAAACAAATGGACACAAGCCTTTAAACTTGGAAATACAGATAGTTCATTCAGCTGCTAAAAACATTTATTGCGGAACCTCTTAAAACTGGCACAGGTGTGCAGACAAAAGGGTAAATTAGGAGGGATGCAAGTTGAATATAAATGGACTTCAGGACTGAACCAATAAGCCTAAACATTCAGTGTTGTGGAAGTGTTACAAACAACACCCCAAGTCCAAGTATGGCTTATGCTTTACTGAAATAGAAAGTGCATCCTGATAAATGTACTTGCAGTAAAAAAAAGTTTACATAGCCTTTTTAATTTCTAGGCAAGGTAATATTTAGTAATGCAGTACATGATATTTAACCCAAATAATATTTGTTACGAGCAGCACGGTGGGTCACATCACAAAGGTCCTGGGTTCAATCCCAGGGTGCTGCAGTCTGGGTCTTTTCTGTGTGGAGTCTCCATGTCCTCCCCGTGTGGATTTACTCCGGGTACTCCAGTTCCTCCCACAGTCCAAAGACACAAAGATGTGTGTTAGGTTACTTGGTGCCTATAAAGTGGCCCTTGGTGTGTGACTGTGTGCATGACTGTGTAATGATGGATGGGCGCCCCATCTAGACTTGTTCCTGCCCTTGTGCCCAAAGTTGTCGGGTAGGCACCCCATGTTGATTAAGGGAAAGATAATAAATAAATGAATAATTGTCACTCTTTAAAACACTGTCGATGTATTTTAGTCAAACAAACTGCATTGTCACCATTTATAGAGCAGTTCTTCTTTTAAACACTCCACTGCACTACGTCATTTAAACACTAATTATACAAAATAAAATGTTTCAAATATTCTATAATTGTTTTTATAATTCTAATCTTTTATAATCCTCACATAAATACTGTAGAATTCACAGTCCAAGGTACATGGAGAAACCTCTAATGTTGTAATGTACATACAGATACTTTTGGGAGAAATTGTTAAAGACTTATACTTTCAGAGACTCCCACATCTGTGTATCTCTACAATTTCTCGCAAATATATCCAAAAATATCTGTAGAGGCACACCTGCTCGTCAAGACTTTAAAATGTTAAAGTCTGCCTCGCATGTTACACTCCACTGCCAATGCATCAAATGTAAATCTAGGATTTGTGTTGAAAAAATAGCCTAAATAGCAATTTTTGTTTTGAAAATGTGGAGTAAAGAGTACAGTTTTTTTTTTCTTTTGAATTGCCATGAGTGAAGCTATGTTACAGAAATAGCAAAGTACAGTAAAGTACAGAAAAAAAAGAAGCTACTAAACTTATCTGTGCTAAATAATTACATGGAATTACAAGGGACTAAACCTGCAGCTGTGTTCAGAGCCGAAGTGGCCGAATGTGAAGGTGACATCTTTAGAGGAATTAGCAGGGGCTCTAGGGTTTAAACAAACGTTAAACAAATGCAAATTACGTAGGTTAAATTTAATATCATCCCATTTTTTGCATTACTTCTCCATTCAAAATGGCAGCAACCCCCTCCCCGTCCTATGTGAACTGGCAACGCGTCTCCTGTCTTGATTACTATTTCCGCTCTCAGTTTTAAGATGTACTGTTCTCATTAAATACTTCTTGCAAGCTTTTCAAGCCGTGATGGAAAAATAACAAAATGCAGCCTGTCACTTTAGTGAAGATTTTCAGCACAACATCAGACTTTGATATCAGTCTTAGACAGAAACTTTAAAGAGTGACAGCATGGCAATTGTAATTCCCCGTCATTGTTGGGAGAGAATGGCACATAAATGAAACTGAATGACACTGTCTGTTAAATCTTTTCCCTGAAATTTAGATCTGATGCTAGTTGCAAGCTAGCCTTAATTTGACACGGTCGCGTTGAGACACCAGCCATGTCGGGCGCCCAAAGATGGCTCCTGTTAGTTTGCTCTGTGTTGCATTGTGCTTGGAATGAAATGGTCTGATGTCCTATATTTTAACCTGAATCAATCATGCTGATACAGTCAGAGCATCAATTGTTAAAGCAAACAGCATGTGGTATTAGCAAAGCATGGAAAGTCACAGGGAATGTGCCATGATTTGTAATTTGATTTGCACCATGAGACAAAATTTGTCTGTCTGTCTCTGTCTTTTTTCTTGTCTGCATTGTTCGCTTGCTCAAACAGATGGCATTAGATTTGCCATGTGGGTCTTTTTTATTTATTTAATTATTATCATTCACCTTTTCACAAAGCAGCAGGCTTTCTTTTATGTTGTTTTTTATTAGTTCTCCTCTAAAATGATTGTTTGGATAGGAATCCATATTAATAATAAATGGTAGATAGAGGGCTCAGGCAGCAGCCACAAACAACAGCAAACATAACAAAAAGTAATCCTTTTTTCTCTGTTAATGTCTGACAGCACTGCTGTCTGTGTTTTTTGTAATTCTAAACCCTATCCTGGTTGCTTTTACACCAACACAAATCAATTGAGATTGTGTACTAATTAACAACCAGGAGTAAACAGACTCAGGTTCAAGTTTAAGTGGTTTTATTGTCATTCCAACCATATACAGTGGTGTAAAGTGGACAGTGAAACGAAACAACGTTCCTCCAGGACCAAGGTGCTAGATAAAACAGTAAACTTCACGGCATAAAGTGCACATGTTCAGCATGTGCAATACAGAACAATAAACAATAAATACAGGAACAATAAACAGTAAACAATACAGAAAAATAACAGTGCAGATAGCGAACTGATAAAAAAAAGTGTAAACCATAGGTAGATATAGCAGCAGTTTGTTGTGTGTGTGTGTGTGTCTGTGTGTGTGTGTGTGTGTCTGTGTCTCTGTGTGTGTGTGTCTCTGTCTGTGTGTGTCTGTGTGTGTCTGTGTGTTAGTCCAATCATTTTATGTGCAGTTGACTCTGATTGTTTATGAGTCTGATAACTTGGGGGAAGAAACTGTTGCACAGTCTGGTAGTGAGGTCCGGATGCTTCGGTACCTTTTCCCAGATGGTAGAAGGGTGAAAAGTGTGTGTGAGGGGTGTGCCTGGTCATCCACAATGCTGGTTGCTTTGCGGATGCAGCGTGTGCGGTTAATGTCTTTGATGGAGGGGAGAGAGACACCAATGACACCTTAACTCTTCTCACTACGCGCTGCAGGGACTTGCGATCCGAGACGGTGCAGTTCCCAAACCAAGCAGTGATGCAGCTTCTCAGAGCGCTCTTGATGGTTCCTCTGTAGAATGTGTTGAGGATGGGAGGTGGGAGATGTGCTTTCCTCAGCCTTCGCAGGAAGTAGAGACACTGCTGGGCTTTTTTGGTTATGGTCCTGGTGTTGAGGGACCACAGCAGAGCCGTCGATGTTTAGTGGAGAGTGATCTAGCCTTGATTTCCTTGGTCTCGTCTACGTTCAGAGACAGGTTGTTGGTTCTACACCAGTCCGTTAACTGTTAAACTTCCTCTCTGTATGCTGACTCATCGTTCTTGCTGAGGAGACCCACCACAGTCGTGTCATCTGCAAACTTGATAATGTGGTTTGAACTGTGCATTGCTGCACAGTCGTGAGTCAACAGGGTGAACAGAAAAGGACCTGATGTCCAATATACTAACAAGTTAAAAAGCTGTTAATGATACCAAGAGATGTGGAAGCACCATGGATAGTGGAAGCTTGGGTTTATCATTTTAGCATCTTAAGACACTGTTCACTTTCTGTGTATTTTATTAGTGATATTGACTCATTTTCTTCACCTTTTAGATGTAAAGTCAGACACAGAGGCTCATCTGATGTTTAGTCATCCTCTGACACTTCATCGTTGCTCATGGGAAGATGCCTACAGGATGCTGGTGGCTGGAAATTGTGGATGGTGGAGTAATTTCAGTTCAGCAGTGACACTGAGGTGGTTTAAAACATCATCAGCACTGCTGTGTCTGATCCACTCGTATCAGTGCAACACACCAATAACACACTACCACCACATCAGTGTTGTTGCAGTGCTGAGAATAATCTCCCACCCAAATAGTACCTGATCTTGTGCTGCTCCACCAGAGAAAATGGGTCTAACAAAGTAATTGCAATTGTAGACCTACAACAAGCAGTGACAACTAAACTGTTATTAAATTTACTAAAATTGTAAATTGTGTGCTGCAGAGATTCTCAGAGATCCTCCACATTTCGTATTTTGGGTACTCCAGTTTCCAACCATATTCAGTGTTACCGTGTGTATATCTTGCAATGAAGTGACACCCATTTTGGTTTAGTATTTGCTTCAACTCTCTTGAAATCCTAAATTGAATCAATCTCGTATCAGAATGAATGAAACAAAAGACCACTCTGAGCACAAGAACATCCCTTAATGGCTTAGATGGATGTAAATAGCATGTTCTTTTATATATATAAAACATTGTTTATTTGAATGCATAGCAATGCAAAGGTCTGAGCGAAGCTTTAAGCTAGTTCCTGTCTCAAATGAGAGGATGGATAATTGTTGTGGTGGCAGCGTGCATCATAAAAAGCTGCGAGCGGTGGGGGAGCGGAGACACATAATGAATATGATGAATGATGCCAGCTTGGACTGAAGTGGTATGGGAGTTGCTTTCATGATTTGTCTTCCTATTTTGATGAGACGAAGCAGTTTCTGCATATTCCCAGCGTTGCTTGTTTGGCTACATCAGGGAATGGGGTGATCAGTCTTTTCAGGAAGCTGGTAAATACAAGATCTCACATGGCTTCTCATAATAATTAAGAACCATGCAAGTGGTTCCTGACTTCTAACTGTGTTTAGATTTGACCACCTGTGCTCTGCACAATTATATTTTGTATATTTTTGCTAAACACAACAACAGGAAGTTGACAACTTTTGTAGATATGCTGCGCAATAATATAATCGTGGCCTTTTTCCAAATGTTTTCAGAAAGTTGATGAACTTGTTAGAAGCAGAAACCTATAAATGTGTTGTATTGGTGTATCAGTGTAACTCATTTTACTCAAGACTGTGGTTGCCTAGTGATTAAGGTACTGGACTATGGACCAGAACGTCCAGGGTTCAAATCCCACCTGTTAACCCTTAACCCACATTTGGGTGGATTGTAAGACTGTATTAATTGTAGGGATAAGGGCATCTGCTAAATGACAAAAATATAAATGTTAACAATCGGGGTGTAGCCATAACCTCTGCTCACGATTCAACTGGGACTGTCGTAGCTTAGCGGTTAAGGTACTGGACTCTGGACCTCATGGTCCAGGGTTCAAATGACACAGTTGCCCCAGATGCAACAGTTTGTTCCTTAACCAGGGCCCTTAAACCATAATTGCTTTGATTGTGAGACTGTAGAATTGTAGATTGTAGAATTTTGTAGAATCCAGAAATGTATGTTTCATATGATGAACGTGTTCCTGTTGCTGAAAAAGCATAGTTCAATAATTTACATTTAATTTAATTAAATGTCAACAACAATTTGTCAACAAACATCTGGCTATCTAGTGTATGTTCCTATATGATGACTTCAGTTTACTCAATTACTCAAGTAAAAGTACAGAACATCTCTCTTTCTCCTTTTTTTTTCCATGTTTCTTTTTTAAAATGATGATTATTATTTTTAGCTAATGGAGAATTCCCTCCAGTGGCTCCTACTCCTGATACCCTGTTGCAGTTCAGATCTACCAACCATATGAAAGCTACAACACCAGTAGATGGAGGAGCAGGAGCACTGTCTCTTCTACCTATACCTACAGACTGTGAGTCTTAACCTCCTTCTTCTGTGCTTTATTGTATCATTTATTTTGAGGTGTTTATTTTTTCTTTTAATTTAAATTTAATTAACTGACTGGGTTAAATGTTGGGATCACCGGAAGGTGGCCTCATTCTACCAAATGTGGACCCAAAAACAAACAAATAAATATTATGTAGGCAAAATCATACAGCTTCTTTTACTATATTTACTATATGTCAGAGTAAAGTTGTTTCTTTAGCTTCCTTTGACTTTTCTTTTTGTTCTCCTTTTACATTTCCCCACTGAGGGCTGTGATGTTAATTGCCAGTTGATTTTGTGTTGTGATCGTTAATGTGCTAATTCTGAAATTGATGTAATCAGTCAAAATCATACAAGATGATAAGATGAGCTACAGGTGAGGAACAGGTTTAGGGTAGAATTGATTGTATTGTATGTCTTTGGTTTGCAGGAGCTTTATAGGTTTCCATTAGCCATTTCCTCTGTCAAAAGAAAATATAAAATACTTTTTTATAAGTAGACTTATAAAGACTGAGATTAGTGTGCTAACTTGGTTCAGTCATAGCTGTTGATCTGGACTGTAGCTCTGTGCACATGCTTTTGGTAGCATGATTGATTTGATAACATTTGACCTGGAGGTCGAGTCGGGTCAAGCTGAGCAAAAACCCTGTCTTGCTGAGTCATCCCGATTATACAGAACTGAAAGGCCAGTCATGCTAAATCATTATAACACGACACTTCTGCCTGAGAAGTGCCAAAACATGATGTGGATTTAAACCTTCTAATATTTACCCTTTCAAAAGGTCACCTTAAGCCTGGATAATAAGCTGAAGACTTCTTATATGATTTAGTTATTACAGTCTTCTCTTATTACAGAACTATAAAAATATACCTCCATCATAAGGGCATTACATGGAAAGAAGAAGTTCCTGATAATCGGTTCTTCGTTTTTGTGTTTTTACGTTTTTCTCGATCTTCCTCTTTTTATTTTTTCTGTTTCTTAGTTACATTTTATTGATTCCTTCTTCCATTTTCTTTCATTTTGGATTACTTTCTTTTTATTTTGTCTTTTCCCCCTTATTGCTTGTTTTGTTTCATATGATTACTTTCCATTATTTGTATATTTTACCTTTATTTATTCTTTCCTTCCTCTATTCTCTGTTCTACCTTACTTTTATTATTGCTATCAGCCCACATGACCTATTTTGTTCTGCTTATTTTTCTTTTCTTTTCTCTTTTCTTTTCTTTTTTTCAGTTCTTTTCCTTTTCTTTTTCTTTTCCCTTTTCTTTTCTTTTCTTTTCTTTTCCTTTCTTTCTTTCTTAGTTTATTTCTTACTTACTTACTATATCCTTCTATTATGCATTCTTCCCTCTATTCATTCTTTCCTTTTGTTTGTTCCTTTTCTTTCTTTTGCCATGCCTTATTGGTTGTTTCTTATGATTTATGATATAATGCTTGATTTAATAATATGATCTAATCATTCTCTCTTTCTTTCCTACTTTCCTCTCTTTTCCTTCTTCCCCGCTATCTTCCTCACCCCTTTTCTTCCTTACTTCTAATGCAAGTCTACTTAATTTAGCATTTTATTATATCTGACTTTGCTTGCTCCTTTTTCTCCAGTCTGAGGATTTGCATTAATCTGTATTTTGGAGCCGATTCAGATGAAGTTTGTGACACGTCCCCCACGCAATTGCAGCCTTAATAAATCGAAATAGGCTCCTAATCTGCAATTTGTTAGGAAGCATTAGAAAAAGTCTGCCCACTCAGTAGCAGTCCCTCATGGAAACTGTCTGAGTATTATGGTTTTCTATCTAGCCAAAAATATTATAGGGTTTACTAAAATATATGTTTTATTTATTTTACTTGGGCATACTTGGATAGTTAGTTTGAAGACTGACCAGATGTTCAGTGATATTTACTGCTGGAGGAAAAGTCAGTGCAGACACAGTGCTATAATTAAATCCATAAGAGCTGCAATATTTTACCAGTAACACACAAACATCCACCAGTTTATATCACTGGAGAGCATTTCTAAAAGTATGTAGTAGAATAAAACAAAGTTTGTTAACTTCTGAATTATGGTTTCTTTGCATCACATTCCTGCCGCTTTTCAGTAGCAAGAAGCAATTGACAATAAGTTGTATAGGGACACTCGCTTACCTATGGCCCTCGGTGGAGGTTGACGTTGTGAAGAAAACTGGGAAACAATAGGGAAAAATGTTTTATATTGTTCCTCTGACAAATGATCGGATCCCACTCTGAGCTGGAATAAATGAATGATGCATATGAAGTTATTAGATCTACTTTTGCTTTCTTATTCCAAATCATTAAGCGAACATTCAAACCAAGAGAGCCAAATGCACTCATAGAGCAAACGACACTTTTTGAGTGTGTTTTACAAATGATTTGCCCTTTTTATTCTGCTTTCATACTGTGTGCTTATTTATTTCATTGTGGGATCTTGTAAATAGAAAATTCCCCAGTGTGTAATTAATTTGTACATTGCTCAGCAACAGCATTCAAGCCCAGCTGGACATGAATGAGCACTGTAAGTGTTAATATGGTATTGGAGATTTTGCTGGGGCTTTTAAAGCAGCAATAAACATTCAGTTCTTAATATACTGTTGTTAAGTCAAATCCAGACTGAAAACCACATGTCCTTAAAATCACTGAGAACAGTCATGGTCATAGTATTGGACTCGACCAGAAGGATGGGGCTTCACAATTCTACTAACACTATCCTTTATTGGGTCTTGATTAGTAATTCTTAGCTTCTTGAATTGTATAATGTAGTAATGTAATGTGGTAGCCTAGCGGTTAAGGTACTGGACTATGGACCAGAAGATCCAGGGTTATCCCACCTCTGCCCAGTTGCCACAGTTGGGTCCTTGAGCCCACAATTGCTTGGATTGTAAGACTGTATGAGTTGTAAGTCGCTCTGGATAAGGGCGTCTGCTAAATGCTGGAAAATGTTAATGTGGTCCATAGAAGCTATTTTTTTATTTGTTTTGAAGTTTTACATTAATTGTTATATATATATATATAGGAAAAGGATGTCTGCTAGGTGGCACCAGGGTGTGAGTGTGTGTGTGCGCGTGTGTGTGCGCGTGTGTGCGCGCGCGCATATATAAATATA
>JAUZST010083202.1:0-20326 GCA_034779995.1 Parotocinclus haroldoi | reverse complement strand
GGAATTTTGTACACTATGTTGCTTTTTGCAGCTTACAATATACAGAGCGAGTTACATTTTTCATTTGTACATACTCTTATGTCCAATATTTAGTTTAATCCACTCAGGGCTCACCAAAAAAGAGAAAAAAATAACAAACCAAGTGATCAAAAAATGTTAGCAAACAAGAATGAGGTGATGGTGGAAAAAACAGCCAACAAGAAAAAAAAACAATCCAATAAACGTGGGGTGATGGAAGAAAAAAAAGTTGAGGATGGGGAACCTTGTCACCTTTTACAGCCAAGACAAGTGAGAGGCTATCGTAGGGGTTAAGAAAAGATTTAAGAGCAGAATGTTTTCAAGGATACCACTTGTTCTTAGAATCGTCTTTAATTCTGAAGAGGTTATTTGAATATGTAGTTAAATAAAGTAGTTTAAAAAACAACAACAACCAAAAAAACCCCACAAATTTTAGAATTTTTATCCGGTCCCACAAAGACTAAGATTTCATAAGGGGATCTAAATGACTAGTGACTAGTGGATTTTTTTGAGGGGTCGTACTAAATCGGACACCAAATATAACACCAAATATAATATGCCAGAACGACCCGTGTCAACTGGAGTGCCATTATTGTGAAGTGGAATAGTTTAGGGGTAACAGATTTGCTGAAAAAACAAATTCTTCAAGTACACTGCTCACAAAAGTTAGCTTAAAATTAAATGACATTAAAAACAAATTTTGAAGGATCTTCTAATTTTGTGAGCAGTATATTAAAAGCATGCAGTGCATCAAAGTGCTCCAGGCTATATGGTGCATGTGCCACAAATCAAAGTGAAGTTAAAAATGAATGAACAAACTGCACTGGGAGACAAAATACAGACAGTACCCTCACAGTCTACACTAGATTTCGATTATCATTTGGACATTAGGAGACGATGTGCTCCTAAGGACCTCCCACTGAGGATTCATTTGATAATCTATTTTGTTTTATAATTTAGTGTATTTATTTTATTACTAATTACAATTTTATTATTAATTTGTTATTGATTTAAATTATTTACCTAATTTTGCTATAATTTAATATACTTATTTTATACTTAGTATTTCTTTAATTAACATCTAGGCCACACATGGAGATCGGGTCCCCTGTTGAGTCTTGGTCCTTCCAGTGTTTCTTCCTACTAGTTTTAGGGATTTTTTTCTTGCCACTGTCGCCCTAGGTTTGCTCAATTTGGGATTGGCCTTTTAAGATCATATAAGATTGTAAAGCTGCTCTGAGACAATGCTCCATTGTAAAAAGCGTTATAGAAATAAAATTGAATTTAACTGAATTGAATAGATTTAACTTGGATTTAACTCAACTTGGATCATCCTCACGCTCAATGGAAAAAAAAAAAAAAAACAGACGTTGTTTTGTTGATGTTGCACAAAAGATCGATTTGCAAACCAAGTCGGAATCTGGTTGCCACTAAACACAGCTCGACAACGAACTTATTTCACCATCTGCAAACTGGCCATTATGCAGAATATGAAGTAAGAAGTTCTGGATCATTTAAGGAAATTCCCTAACCCATTAAGTAGTACAAAGCAAAGTCAGACTGATCTCTGCCTGTTGTGATTGTGAAGAATCAAAACGTTGCACTATGTATCATCACTGTGACTAAGGGATGAACTCGGCTGATAATCACTTCCAGCACACGGCTGTGTGTGTGTTGTGGCTTTTGGCCAGAACTCCTAATGTGATGTCGAGTTTTCCAGCAGATGTGGAATAACCCAGCAGATCAAACAGGAAACACAGTTCCGATGAGAACAAAGCTTTCCAGCGTGCCGTTTCGAAACCAACTGCTATTTGGGGTTTTAGTTAAAGAAACTTGAGAAGAAATTCTGATGTTCACAGGACCCTCAACATGCTACAGTAATTAATATCAACATCCTTCCACCGGCAGCATGAGCGCCGGCATGGGGGTGGGTGCTTACCCGTGCTTCGGCACCCCCAGGAATGGCCACAGTAACCCCCTGGCAGCAAAGACAATCATAATAAATATATGAATCATATCACATTTAAAAGTAGGAGTCAGAGGGCTGCGATTCCATTATTATTCGATGCATCTTTATGAATCAGAAAGAATGATTTTCTATATAGAATATGGGCATGTGTGTCTCTTTGTGAGTCTTTGCCAGGGGACAGATTCACAAAAGCTGTCTGAAGAAAAACCTTGTAAAGGTTCTTAAAACAAACACGATGATGTTCATAAGAATTCTATTAAATGCAATTCTTGGGGGGGGGGGGGGGTGTACACTATGTTGCTTTTTGCAGCTTACAATATACAGAGCGAGTTACATTTTTAATTTGTACATACTCTTATGTCCAATATTTAGTTTAATCCACTCAGGGCTCACCAAAAAAGAGAAAAAAAACAACAAACCAAGTGATCAAAAAATGTTAGCAAACAAGAATGAGGCGATGGTGGAAAAAACAGCCAACAAGAAAAGAAAAAAAAGTCTCCTTGGAAAATCCAATAAACGTGGGCTGATGACGTAGCGTTAAGAAAACATTTAAGAGCAGAATGTTTTCAAGAATACCACTTGTTCTTGGAATCGTTCTTAATTCTTAAAAGGTTATTTGAACGTTCTTTCATATCTTTTTAGCTACGAATGTAGTTAAAACAACCAAGAAACACAATGAATGCGATTTTTTTTTTATCCTGTCCCAAAAGGACTAAGGATTTCTTTCTTTCCTCACAGTGACTGCATGGCTTTGGTTTTGGTCCTACTGTAGACTGTGGGGATCGCTGTGTCAGTAACCAAACGTCTTCTCAAGCAAAAGCCCCGGACCTCAATGACTGAACACGGACCCAAAGCCTTGGATGTAAGAGTTGCAAGTATGTAATTTGCTTTGCCTTTCTGAGTCGGCTGGAAGATTTGTTCACGTTTGTTGTGTAAACGAGTTGATGCAGCCACTGAATTGAGAGAGCTTCTGTTGTGTGTACGACCCAGACTGTCCGGGTGAAATCAGATTAACAAGGAGGCTCTCTTATTCTAAGAAACTTTTGGGCTTGTTTCTATAGAGCCGGTTGATTAGTTCCCCTGCGAAATCTGGCACCCCTGGAATTAAATGCAGAACCTGTGAACTAGCTACCAAACACAGAGTATACATACATACATAAGAATTGACTCTTTAATTACTGACGTTTACATCACATCCTTCTGTGATGTTACTGTCTGGTTGAAAAGTAGACATGTTTTCCCATTATCTGATTACACAGGTGCATGTTGGTTTAATTAAATGTCACTATCAGTGGCCCTTTCAAGACTGGCCAGGACATCGCCAATTTAGTGTAATCGATTAAAATAATGCATGCAAGTCAGAACAGTCCAAAGACAGGTAACCCAAAAAGGAAACTGGAGTACCCAAAGTAAAACCATGCAGACATGGGGAGGACGTGCAGACTCCACACAGAAAGATCCCACCCAGGTCCACCCTGAGATTGTGCATGTAAACACCTTGATTTCTCAGACTAATGACAATAGTCTGATTGTATGAAATTGTCGGCTTATTAGGTGCATCTAAAGACACTCAGTGTTCCGTTATCTGCTTTGGTCCAGACCAAGTGAAACAAACTACGGTGCCAGTCTGAGATATGAACTTCTAGTGGCTTAATACCATTGGGGTTTTCATTCATTTGTGTTTTTCTGGGTGTTTTTCTATGAACACTGAGTTGTCAAATAAACGGGTCACACATTGACCGAAACTAAAAAGGCATTTCGAATGGTCAACCTCCCTTGAAAATGTAATTTGGTTTAATCCATGTCTGGAAAAATAGCCTTTCATGTTTGGGGAAAGCCCTCAAACCTGAGGAGTGTGGACACACACGCGCACACACCTCATCGTAAAGCTGGTTAGCTGCTATCAATTGTTAAAACGTTTAAGAAAACATGCATTTTCCTGTAAGTAAACAGCTGTTGGAGGAGGTCGGAGGAGGCTGTCCATTTTTTTTTTTTTTACACAAACACAGACTGGAGATGATTAAAGAGAGGTCTGGGGTGCCAACTTAATCTAGACAAGACAGCTGCGCATACACTTCACATCCTGTAATTTACCAACTCCTACACTTCAAAAACTCAAGAGAGGTGATGACAAAGAACAGGAAATCAGAAAAGTAAGAAAAACAAAAACTTAATAAAGAAAGGAAAATGAGGAAAATGAAATGAAACTAAGACTTACACTGTTCAGTAACCTGTGAGTGTAGAGACCGCAAATATGGTAACACTGGGCTGGACTTAAAGCTGAATAACAACTGGTCATTTATTGAACATTTATTACACATTAATGGTACTATACTATTCCACAGAATATACACAACCCACTGGGTAAATGCCTGTAGTAGTACATGGTCTGTGTTGGTCCTGTGGGGGGTCCTGACCATTACAGACCAGAGTGAAGGGGACGAGCAGAGCATGTAGAGACGCAGATGAGCTACAGTCTGTAAAAGTACAGTGACCAATAAAATGTCAATAAAGAATAAGTTAAATATAAATATTTTTAAAAAACACAGAATACCTAAGCCTTTTGCACAGTACTGTATGTTATTCAGGGTTCCTATGTACTGAGAAAAGTCCCTACCCTGAAGTAGGACCTACAAAAGTCACATGCAGTTTTAAGAACGACAACCGTTCATAGTTCTTGTGGCACAAACATTCAGAAAGGGAGCACTTTCTCCAACAGTTTTCTGAACCATGAAAAGTTCCTCCAGTGCAAAAGTGATTTCAGAACTCTAATCTTGATTTGGTTAAAAAAAAAACAAAAAAAAAAAACTTGTGAATATGAATACAAATGTATCTACATGCAAACCATACATAAAACCACATAATGCTTACAGTGGATGCTATGAAAAATGGCTATGAAGTCCAAAAAATAAATGGTTGAACCAGAAGCACATCAAGACGTTGTCAGCTCTAGGACTTGTGTAAACAAAAGGTAACTTGTAAGTAAATGCCTATACCATAGTTTGTATCAGACAGAAGGTTTAAGCAGTCAACCAACAGGGAGTGGAACATTAGCTCAACAGCATCCTAATTATATAATGATTAGGTTAACGCTAACAGACACGACGCGTTACGTGTAACCACGCATTATACATTCACAAGCGTCGACTGACAGATCAGATACAGACAGATTTTCAGTAGGCAAGACGACTTGATCAAGGACTTGATGGATGATCCGTGTAGTGTCAAGAACACACAATACACTATATGGCAGCGAATCAGATGTCTGACATCGAACATCGAAACAACGCTGCGATTTTAGAACAACACTCCGTGTGTCAAGTCAAATGTTAAATGTCAATTTTAAAAAATCTGTGTGCTGTCAATTAAAATTAGCTTTACAACCAATTAGGCCCACAGCCCCAGTTGAGCAAATCTAGGACAACAATAACAAGGAAAACTTCCTAAATGTGATAAAAAAAGGTGGCAAGACCCGAAAAGGGGCAGAACCTGAACTATTTCATGATTTGCCTGCTCAACGTTATTTCATTTGTTAATAAACATCCACTCCTGCATTTCAGGCCTGTAACATATTCCAAAATAATTGGGATGGTAAAGCATTTACCACTTTGTAATATTCCCATTCTTTCTCATGACCCCTAGAAGAAACTTTGGCACAGAGGATACCAAGTGATGGAGGGTGTTATTTTGTCCCAGCCTTCCTCAAAATGCATCTTAAGATGGATGACATTCCCTATTGAGGGAGAGGTCAGGACTACAAGCAGGCCAGTCCAGCATCCTTACACCCTTCTTAAGCATCATACCTTGTGCACGTAATGTGGAAATCTCTGAAAGAGGTATCACCTTGACGTTGCTCTGAAATTAAACGTTTTCTGATTTGGGATTGCTGTTTAAATACACAGGATTATATATATTATATATATATATAAATAAAAATGCTTTACAAATCCATAAGGGTAAAGCTAGGTAGAGCATCTGATGTGGTCCGAGTACTGAAACAGTGCATGGTCAGTTAATACTGCAAGCTAACAAAAACAAATTGAGAAATAACTGTGCACAGAAGTATGTACAACATGTTTTTAGTGAATGCAACAAAAACCTAGATCCTATTCTTAACCGCCTGTGAGTAATCTGGGACATTTAACTAGTTGTAACGATGTTTCTACGTTCACGTCTTTCAAACTTTACGGGCTTTCTAGTTTGGATCATGCCATTATCCTCCCTAAGAAGGCCACATGATACTCTTTCAAATGTGGCCAAAAAAAGCACCCTTAGAAGAGATCCACTGATCTCAAGCTTCCTTCTGAATGGGACCGTCTTATCTCGGCAGCACAAACACCGCTGAATGATGGTGCTCGCCCAGACGGTCTCCTCCCTATTTGGAATTCAAGCTGACTGATGAAATTGTGTCCAAGGAAACGGTGCCGTGCTGTGTACATGTCAGGGGGTATATTACAGTACATTTGCTAACAGTATAAACTCTCCACACAAGCAAATCACATTGCTATGCTGAAGCATAAAATTCTCAAGTAGCTGCCCAACTGCTTTCGGGCATAGAGAATCTCAATGCTTTGTACGAGTGCAAACATGTAAGCGTGGATAATTCCTAGCTCCGACTCCATGCACACTCCGCAGCTCTTGTACCACGGATGTAGCCAGGACGTTAAGACCGATGCAGGGATGCCGTGTTGGATGCTGGAGAGTGTGTATGCAGAGGCAGATGGAAGAGGGAGATTAGTCATGCAGCTACAAAACGTGGTCACACTTGTATGTCACTTCAGCTTCCAGGCAGAGATCTGGCCAAGCAAAGGCAATTCAGCCCAAACGAGGAGGCGAGCGGCCACCCGGGCAGCTGCTTCCATCCCTCCAGCCACTGCCAGTGTGTGTGTGTTTGTGTGTGTGTGTGTGTGTGTGTGTGTGTGTGTGAGAGAGAGAGTGTGTGATGCTTCAGGTTAGGACAGTGCCAACCAGTTGTAATTCAATGCAAGTATATGATTTTATGCAGGGTGTGGAATATGGTTATGGCCACTTTGTGTTGTCAAAAGAGGGTCATGGGAAATGGTTTCTCATTTTTGAAAAGTTTAAGGTTCAGATGTTGGATGGACAGTACATGGATGGTGCTGCACAAATATTAATCCCATTATGATACCAGAATTAATACTGGCCTTCATCACCAGAACGTATCTATACCAGTGTTTTTTTTCTGCAGTGCCCTAACTTTTTAGACACGTCCAGCACATGTTTAAAGTTTTTTTCTTCTGTATTAATTAATCTAGATCTGTAAAGGTCACCCTAGTCTTTCACTGATGGTTATTTCCTGACTGTTACTACGCAGGCACTTTCCTTACAGACTGTAACCAGTCACTGTCATCATTCTTAATGGCTCAGAAAACATAGAAAGGTTAAAATCATTTAACCACCAAAAAGTACTTAAAGTTCAAACTTTCTAATGCAGAATACTGAAATGTAGAAAATTCAGTCTCATGATCACCCGTCTGTGTGTGAAAGAGTCGAGATTGGTTTTGGTACTTCAACCGCCGATGCTTGAGAATCAAGTATGGGAATTTGGGGAAATTATTGATTATATGATTAGAAATCAGAATAATTTTATGCAGTAACATTCAACACCAAAGAACAAAGAAAACCAAACGAGGCGTTTGCAACTCCCAAAAGGAACCTATGCTCAAAGTGGCATTATGGAAAAAAGGGAACATCTGGACCCTTTCATGATACTTGGACATATCTTCAGAAGAATGTATGAACCCGTTTGTGTGCACTGGATCAATCTCGTATTTGATACATTTACTAATGTGGTCCAAGCTAACCAGCAAAATACAGATCTTACAAATCCAAACAAGAACTAGGAGTGTGCCACATAGTACCGTCGTGATAATAACGATGTTTTAGATGATACAAAACATCCATATCGTGATATTGCGTCATCTTTACGTAATGACGTAATGGATTTACTTAGAGTATGGAGTACTTCCATTACACGATTCACAGGCAAAGCAACAGCTATGGTGGAAAGGGAGTGCGGTGATACATAAACTACACAAAAGGTCTGTAACACCAAATTTAATCGGTTTCACCACCTCAAGCAGAAGCGCGTAGCTGGGTACGAGGAAAGTCCAAAATGCTGCGAGGTCAGGTACTTTAAAGTAGAATATATGTTTGTTGCAACTGTATCGCCAAATATATCGTTATTGCAAAAGCACCCTAAAATATCATGATATTAGTTTGGGGCCATATGGCCCACCCCTAACAAGAACTGTTGTAAAGATGACATTCTATCACATATATTACAGCAGGGATAACGTGGCAACAATAGCACTACACTATACATTAACACTGCACTATACTGACAATGAAATGCTAATAAGATACAAAACAGTGAAACGACCGGAGCATTGTGGTCCGGATCTATTCTGAAGAAAGGTAAATGTCAGCAGACCTTGCTCAGCTGAATGCGTTGTTATGCACACCTCTAAAATTCTGCTTCTCATCCAAGAACCAAGTGCTACAAGCTTGTGTGTACACAATATGTACTTTATATACCACAAAAAGAGTCAAATATGGAAGTGGCACAGGACGTGCCAGCGTTCCTGTTCCATTACAGAGCTAGTGAAAAAGCCCACAACACATAGAATTTAATAAACCGTTCAACCCTTTTACCTGTGTACTCACTGTTAATCATGAATATTTGATTAAAAGGCACTGTGGGGCATTAGCTGGAGAACATCTCAAGCGTGCTGATTTGGCCCCGTGCTGCGATCAATAAAGTGGAAGAGCAGGAAGTCTTTCCATCTCACTTCATTAACAAATTTAGCAGTAATCGAAAAGCTGTGCTGTGCGACCACAAATTAACCACAATTTTCCATTCGGGCAATTCCCAGAGAGACAAAAACAGCACAGGTCTCTCAGCCTGACCTTAAGCTTCCGTGTCTTTAATCAGGCACAAAAACACTCCACAGGACTCTGCACTGATATTGTGCTATTGCAGCACAGTGAGTACGGTGTACAGTGGTTAGAAATGCTGAATGAAGAAAGGTCTTCCATATTGACAATATAAGTAACTGTTAAAGGTCTAACATCTATACAACTCACACAAAATATCCCATAATACAGATTATTAGGTCTCGACTATTAACCCTTCCTAAATATCAATTACAACTATTATACAATGCTTTTACTATACGAAATAGAAGAATTAGGGAATATTTCATTTTAAAGTATCCCCTGAAGAGGTATATTTTAAAGTTCATTAGATCTTAATTACTTAAGATATGAATTACGGAATTAAATCTCAAATAATTTCAGAGAAAAGAAAAATGACAATTACAGTTTGTGAAAAGCCCCGCATGTCAAACACACTTTAAACATCCTAATATGAAAATATAGGAAATACATATTTTTTTAAAACTGCAGGAATTAGGAAAAACATCCTCATAATTTTTTTAATTACCTTCAGTTTAAAGGCAACCAGGTTGATTAGCACTTGTAACTATAAAGTTGGGGTTTTGTTTAACATCCATTAATAATTAGACAGTTCTTTGCTGTATGTTTGCATTTTGAAGGATTTCATTCAAACGGTTTGTCAAAACAACAAATAATTAGATTACGATAATTATGATTACAAATAATCATACACAGTCTTAATTACTAAGGGCTCTTATTTTAATTTATTTATCCTGGTATCGTTACCATCTGGCTCTGGAGCCTGGGTTCATGAATGGGAAAACAACCTTAAAAAGGGAGTCACGATCGATTTCAAAATCCTCATTAAAATTATGCCAGAATTTTTAGATCCATAATAGGGGAAGATTTACTGACATTTGTTTTGTTTTTTTTTATATTTCTCATTCTGACTATTTTATTTAAACCACAGGGACATTATTTGCAGTCCATCTGAACGCATATGGACCAAAAAAACAAAAAGGACCCAATAATGTGTAATAAGGCCAAGATCACGAATAACAGCTGCGATTCGATTTGGCATGGACTCGATACGTTTCTGGATGTACACGACATCAATGTTCAGCCACTCTTGCGTCAAAGAATTGAGCGGTTTGGCTAGATTTCGTGGATGCCTTCCCTGGCATCTTACCCGTTGTTCCAGGTTGTCCTACAGATTTAAGAGGATTCACATCTGGGGATCTTGCTGGCCAGAACGCCTGAATGTTCACCATGCCAATCAGTCACATTTACAGCCCAGTGCATGTGAGAACTGTCATCTGGGAGCACGGGGATAGGAATGTTAAGTTCCATGGTAAGATAATACACAAAACACAAACCCTGGTTGATCAGCAGCTCAGCGTAGGCATTATGGTTCAAATTTACTGTCACCTGAACCGAAAAACCCAATTAACAAGCCGTGAAACACAGCAGCTCTCTCTGTCCATCAGTTTAAATCGGCCACACATTTGAGCAGAACATAATATTTGTGTCTCACATCTCCAGGGGCCTAGAATTGTTTCTTGCCTCTGGATGTAGTTTGTGTGGAGTAGACATGTTCTACCTGTGCCTGTTTGGGAGGTGGTATAAAACCAGTATAGCCAAATGTTAAGATATCATTTTTGTAAACATTGCTCACCCAAAGCAGTATATCCCTACGCTTTCTGGGCTTAGGTCAATAAAAAAATGAGATGATACTTTGACAATGTACATCACGGGTCCCCAAGAATTCAGAAATCAAAAGAGTTTTCCATGACGAGGCATGTAATGCCGATCAAGGAATTAATTGTCGATCACAAAAACCGATCACCTGTACTTTGCAGCCCACAGAGGCCCTGTGTGCAGTGTTGGTGTCCCCGCCCCCTTTCCTTTACACTGCACAGGCGCACGGCGGAAAATCATAAACAAACGTCTGTCGTGTGAAAGCTTTACATGTTTACAGTTTGCATCCTGCAACGCATGCAATGTAAAAATACCTAGCGGAGGAAGCACATTAATTGCTTCAACACAACGAATTTAAAGAACAAACACTTACATTTACGGCATTTAGCAGACGCCCTTATCCAGAGAAACTTACAACTTATACAGTCTTACAATCTAAGCAATTGTGGGTTAAGAGTCTTATTCAACTTAATCGACTTTGGCAGCTTGGCAGAGGTGGGATATGAACCCTGGACCTTCTGGTCCAGAGGCAAGCACCTTAACTGCTAGGCTATCACAGTCCCACTTGACGGAGTATGGTGAGTTTGAGGCTTACTGCAGAGCATAAAAAGAAGGTACTCGGAGTAGAAACAGTCAGACGGCATTTAACGCAGCCCACTCTGAGCAACACTCGCCCGTATGAGCGTCACAGTCAGAAAGCTAAGCAAATAACCCCCAAAAAATTATTGAAATTATTGGGTTAGATGACCCGCCTTTTTCAGTGCTGGAAGAATAGTTGTGCCTGCAAGTATTTTGTATTTTTTTCTCTTGGAAAAATCTTTTTTTTTTTATCAATTTTTTTTTAATCCTCCATTTTATTGCTCCTTTTTTCCAGATCACGTAGCCGGTAGCGCTCATCGTAACCGAACTGAAAAGCGTACAACCAGTCAATGTGATGGGTATCCGTATCCAGAGCATTAAAGAAAAACTTGTTCTTTGGTCTGTGTCAGTTTTGTCGGCCCCAATTCTGACGAGAATTGCCTGTATACTGGGGTTTTTGCCATTGCTGGCAGACCCAAATTGTTTGTTTGGCTTCTTTAAGGTCGCTCATCAGCATCAGTGGTCATCTAGCGACACACACAAGGTTACGTTCATAAGTTCATTTCAAGACTAGTCATGCATACAGAGACACACAAGTCAATGACAATTTAGAGACACCAATCCACCTAAAGCAGGAGTACCCGGAGTAAAGCCACGCAAACACGGGGAGGACATGCAGACTCCACACAGAAAGGACCCAGGCCGCTCCACCCTCGGATTGAAAGTGGTAGTGTGAATTTAAAACAACAGAACATTACAAATTTTACTCAGCACGTCCATTTTAATACATTATAAAACAGTAGAAGGTTTAGCAGCACATCGTTAAGATCTCGTAACCGAAGACGTGGCACAGGACAGGAAACGCAGCACAACAGATCAACCTTGGTCAATTTGAGAAGAACATACATAACACATAAGACATATAAAAAATGGTTAAAGGAGATTAACCATTACAATTTCCCTTTGCTCTAATAGGCTGAAAAGTTTGGATATGATGAATGCCTTATTATGGGAATGGATAATAAATAAGGGGTGTTCATATAGGCTCGGCTGGCAGTAAGTGATTGTGCAAAGGCTCTGGCTATTATTTACTGTTCTTCCACCACTCCCTACCTTGCTCTCCTACCACGGCATGCTCACACAACGCTATTAGTCTCAATATTAAGCTATCATCAGCCAGGAAATGCAATTAAGGATGACCTAAAATCCTTTAAAGCCTCACTGCGAGACTTTTGCCTTTCATCGGCTGGGCTCAGAGACATTTTGCATTGTGACATGGCATCGTTTTCCTAGATAAGACCATTTTCATTCTTTTTTTTTTTTTTCAAAAGCCAGAAAGAGAAATATTTCAATAAAGAATTCTGGAAAATGGATCTTTATGGTAGGCGACTCCTAGACATCGCTTCAAAATTCAAACCTTTTAGGGAGTTGCCATGCATAGACCAAGCCCTGGGCTGAAATGATTAATATTTGGACAATTATTGTGATAATAAATATTAAGATCCGAACTCGGTGAGCAGGAACCACGTGTGACTGGTAAAAGCCTTACAAAATAAAGCGTTTTTAGTGTTTATATAATTACCATGCATCCAAATGACCGCCTGCGATAATTTCTAATATCATAATTACATTTATAACTGTTGTAGTTAAATCATCTCAACATTCATGTATTCGGTACACGGCATTCACTGGAACGCAGGTTATTTTCATTCATCTTCCCCATGAGCAGCAGAGGTCGAAGTCCCTCAGCACAGATGCCATGTAGTAATCTTCTTCTTGACTCGATTCTGAGAAATTATTGTCACACTGTTTATTATCGTACTTAATTTGCACAAGCTTGTCCGATGTACCCTCTAATGGAAAGTGGATAAACTCGTTTTTCTCTGTATAGGTAACCAACGCCTGAAATCACTGCATCATCAGTTAATTTTGCAAATAAACGTTCATAATTGCAGCAAATAAATCTTTATTTGGAATGGGTCAGTGATTCATAGAATAAAATTCCATTCCACTCAAACTCATAAAGTTCCTTCAAATAGTAAAAAACAGAGAAACAGATCGTTTTGCAGCGACCTTTAAGTAAAGTTTATGTCTTTAAGGGTTTGGAGTGTGGAATGTAACAAGTATTTGATTTGATTCCAAACCAAATGTATATACTAAAGGGTATAATCCCTCATGTGTCACTCACTAAACTTTCAGAGATGAGCATGGTTGGTGAAATTGAGGGGTTTTGCTACTCAGTTTTTCAACACCAACACATTCTTTTTCATTTCAGCCAGTGTTGTCAACTCCTGAGCCAACAGAAAAATCCCAGATCAGAACACGGTACCAAGCTGCCATGTGGGCATTGATAGCTCAGTGGCTTATTTACTGTTACAGCAATGGATTTCAGTTCCAATCCCAAAACTGTCAGCAAGACTCTACTGGGTTGACTTGAAAAGTGTCTTTTTTTTATTTATTCTTTTGTTTTTTTGTGTTTTTTTGTCACCAAATATAAAAACTTGTGATGGGCCGATTCTGGGTTATCAAAGTTTGTTTGTTTATTTGGCACTTTAATGTCGCTATTAGCATCAGTGGCCATCTCGGCTTAATTTAAATAGACTTGTGTGTGCGTGTGTGTGCGTGTGTGTGCGTGTGTGTTGAAGAGTTAGGACGTTTTGTTGTATCCCTTCCGTGTTTGCATGTTTCCTTCTGTAACGGTGTGTATTGTTGTTGTGTATATTGCGCTTTAGTGCATGTTTGGAGAAACGATTAGGGTTGTGCGTCGTGAACGCAGGTTGTATGAGAGGGAGTGTGTGCTCGACTCTCTAGTTCACCGCTTTCATTAGCTTTCTGCTTCTGCAGTAGGCTTTATCTGGGACTGTGGAGGCCTAGCAGTTAAGGTACTGGACTATAGACCAGAAGGTCCAGGGTTCAAATCCCACCTCTGCCACAGTTGGGTCCCTGAGTAAGGCCCTTAACGCACAATTGCTTGGATTGTAAGACTGTATTAATTGTAAGTTGCTCTGGATAAGATCATCTGACATAAATGCTAATCTGTGCTTTTGCTGGATAGCTAGTTTAGTGCACTTACATCTATACACCACGTAGGAGCTCATCTGTATATATGCATGCACTAGGTGAGGGGCGAGTGCCAGGTTATTTTGTATTTCGTTTAGGTTCGAGTTTGGGTAGTTTAGGTTGGCTTATGTTCTTTTTTCTTAGGCACCGGCTGTGGTCCACCCTAGATCTGAGTTAGCAGAAGTATTTGTTTGTGTGTACACACTATTGGTTTGTGTCCTTTGTAAATCCAATCCGTTGTTGTCTGTATGGCTTATTATTCTTTCAGTAAACGCATTATCATCTACATCTGGAATCCTCTGCTTCAGTCTGTTTTTTGTCTACTTCCTCTTTTAACATCTAGAGCTATTTACATTGTGAAATAAAAGGGGAACGTAACAATTACTACACTACTATTGAACAAACATGCCTACTAAACTAGTGGGGGTGTAAAAACAGACAATTAAATAACAGACGAAAAATAATCATTACTTGTATGACAATTAAATGTCAGCTAATATTTCATGATGGTGATTGCCCTACATAATCTATCTGACATATTAAAAGAAACTGCTTCCTAAGCTAATGGTGTGAAAGTTAAATAACATGAAGTGACAGCACTTGTCTGTTAACAGATCCGAACAATCACATTTACACTTCGACATTAAGCAGACGCTCTCGCTCTCTCTCTCTCTCTCGCTCTCTCTCTCTCTCTCCTTGTGTCTCTCTCCTTGTGTCTGTCTGTCTGTCTCTCTCCCTGTCTGTCTCTCTGTCTCTCTCTCTCTCTCTCTCTCCCCTTGTGTGTCTGTCTGTCTCTCTCCCTGTCTGTCTGTCTCTCTCCCCTTGTGTGTCTGTCTGTCTGTCTCTCTCCCTGTCTGTCTGTCTCTCTCTCCTTGTGTGTCTGTCTGTCTCTCTAACCTGTCTGTCTGTGTCGGTCTCTCTCCCTGTCCGTCTGTCTGTCTGTCTCTCTCCCTGTCCGCCTGTCTCTCTCCCTGTCCGTCTGTCTGTCTGTCTCTCTCCCTGTCCGTCTGTCTGTCTTTGTCTGTCTCTCCCTGTGTCTGTCCGTCCGTCTGTATGTCTGTCTGTCCGTCCGTCCGTCTCTCACACACACAGGCACACACAGGCACACACAGGCACACACAGGCACACACAGGCACACACAGGCACACGGACCACAATGGTCCACAGTCCAGTACCTTAAACACAGACAAATTCATGGTCTTCTACACCTCAGATAAAATCTTTTATTTCAAACATGAGAGCAAACACCCACTTATAATTCAGTAAATGAAGAGCGAGACGGTGCCAGAGGCCCTATAAAGTACACTTCCTTGAGGCATTGTGCAGAAACAATCCCATAGGAAAGCCACTTCCCTACTGCATTGTGAGGCTGAGGTAACCAATGATCATGGGGGCTTTTTTTTTGACAAGTCATACCCTTTCTATTATCCTACAACTTCCTGAGGTGACTGTTCACCCCACGCGGTCTTACGATTCTTCCTACAGGAAACCAAGGGGACGACACGTCCAAATAAGGCTGACCTGCACAGCAGAAATACTGAAGCTTGCTCATAACCTTCTGTAAACATTAAGCAGAGTAAAGGCAAAAAAAAGGCTTTCAGACTGCTTTTTATTTCAAGAGTTCAAAGAAATATGAGGAGGTTAAGCGATGCCAAAAGATTCCAATCATACAACCCCTGTAAAAGCAATGGAATGACCATTTAGAGCAAATAAACAGAACACCAAATGTTTTGACTAGCTAAACATTCTGGTTTTGTGCAGCAACACTATTAGTCTATATTTGTGTTCATTAATTGCACATTACTTTGTCCAAAATCAGCACAGAAAAAAAAAACAACTACAACTCTGGAATCGCTTAGTGTCACTCATAAACAAAAGCATTTGAGCACCTAAATCGCCTTTCAATTTACATTAATATAAGAAAATCGAGGCACATGTAAAACACAAATTAGTTTTGTAGTTACAAGGGAGTGCTTACAAACCTTACCGAACTGAAAGAAAACAAGAGAGCTCATAAGTGAAAAACCTAAAGAAGGAAACAGAACTCCAAAACAGCAGGACTCTTATGACCACTGCTTTCCTGTCTATAGTCCCGTGAAAAAACTTGACACCCCTAGTTAAATGGTGTCTTATTTATTTTTTCTAAATAATTGACATATTATGGATATCAGATACGCTGGGGCACCTGTCTGGTTGATCCACTAGTATTTTTGTAAGGTCTATTTTTTTCGTTTTTATTATTTAGAATATCAACCAAACCGTTCAAAACAGTATTAGACTGTTAAAAGTATAAAGATCACACTCCCAAGCAGCTCAAAAACCTCAAACATCTAACAGATTTCAGGTACTGAACAGCGCTAGACCAAAACCCAAGAAAGCCCAACCCACTATTTTCAGTCCAAGGGCAGCAGCACTTGGTCAGTTCTTTTACCTCGTCTGGATCTGATTGGGAAAAAAAACGTTTGTAAATGTTTTGTCCAGAAACTGTGTTCAGCAGGTTAAAGGTTAAATAGCTGGAACGGTTCTCTGCAAAACCTCATTAGATGACTGTTAGTTTGCCATGTTTGTGGCAGTAAGGGATGTGGGAAACGTGACACAATCCTGCTGTACAAGTACGTGCTATTTAACCTCCATATTATATGTGATAGGCAGCACAGAGTGGAGCGGCCTGTGTGGAGTCTGCATGGGTTTACTCTGGGTACTCCAGTTTCCTCCCACAGTCCAAAGACATGTATTTTAGGTTCACTTGTGTTTCTAAAGCGGTCCTTGTTGCGTGACTGTGTGCCCGTGCGCCCTGCGATGCATTAGCGCCCTGTCTGGGGTTGCTCCTGCTCTTGCGCCCAGAGTTGCAGGGTGGGCATCGCGACTGGTGTGGAGTGTGGATTAAGCAGAAGATAATGGCTGGATTATTCCTCGTTTTTTTTCCGTAACTAGAAACACTTACGGAAAACTAAAGCAAGGGGAACGCTCCCATGCTTGTGTTTCTCTTTTCTACCAGCAGGTGTAACGTGTCAGTTCGTACTAGCTTTCTGTCACAGACGAATAACGTGGGTAAGACAGACTTTTATTTTCTTTAGTAATTCTTAAGAACTCTGTGCTGTTTATCCTCCACATCTGATCAGCATCCATTCACTTTAACAGCATTCAGTGCAGTTAGGTTTATCATTTATATGTGTGATTTCAGCTTTGTTATTAAAAGCAACACGAGAAGAGAGTCTGATTTTTGTTTTGCTAAATATTTCCTTACGAGTGTTTGCCGTTATACGTTATGGTGACGCCAGCAGTAGACGTTTGACTGTGATCTGGGTTTGGTATGATATTGAATGAAACTAGTTGAAACGATTACAGTAACCTGAACTGATGTTGGTAGCTATATAACTGTAAAACTAAATGCCATGGATATTTATAATATTTCAAAATACAAAAAGAGAGCAATAGTGATTTTACTGCAAACTACGAAGTTAAGAAAATGACCTCCCTACATAACCAATTAAACTGGTGCCTCTTCATTACCGGTCTCTTTAAAATGTTTAGTAGTGAGATGACACTGACGTCCAAAACACCATGAGAAAGGGGTGTGACTTTTCCATAAGGTTATACTTTCTGCCCCAAGCCATTTATTTAATGTTAACATTCTCAACCGCTACAGAACGGTCTTTAAAGAGCTTCCAAAATAAACTAAAAGAAACCAGTGATTAAGCATGGTGGGAATAGTGAAGTGTGTCAGCTTATGACCACAATGCAGTTTGTCATGAGAACTGTAGGGTTTCAACATTACACCAAATCTGCCCAAGTACCCATAAGAGTGTAAGAATAGCTTATGGTCAGTGCAGGCCAAGTATACGTTACTGTGTGGCTAATAATATAAAGTACAGTCGGTCCCACTGAAGAGACAGCTTTATTACTGTACTTTCAAAATGATCTCCATCTAAACAGCTTTATAACCATCCAAAAAAAACTTAGTCAAATTTCTGCAGTTATCCGATTATATAAGTAAAAAGCATATTCAGATTAAGAAATTTGATTGAGGGAATTGAGATGAATTTTCCCTCAGTCACCAGATTTCTCCATCCGTTTTCTAGATCGGAGTATGCTGTTCACTTGACCACTTGGATCAGATAAGAAATTGAATAAAGAAAGCTGAAATTTACACCAATAATTGGATTTATTGGTGCATGTATTCCCATAATCTGATAATAGTTGACTAAATTGGCAATTTTCCTAAAGTTTACGTCTCATCCTTTGAGTTATTGCTTGTTGCAAAGCAGAAATCTGATTATTACCTGGGTCATGTAAATCCGGAAATTTCCCATTAAAACCCAAGTAATACCCATGTAAACTCCTTGGTCAGATTACTGACAAAAATCGGATTTCTACAGTTTTACACGCCGCGTGTAAAATCATTAATTGTATCATCAGACTAAATCCCACTACAGAACACATTGGAGAAGACTTTGCCGTTATCTGGACGTAAAAGTTAACGAAACAATACGTGGAGTAAACTGTACCTTTCGCGTCTACTAATCGCACGGCTTGATCATTCCTACTCTGGACTGGAATCATTTCTGCTCCACTACTCTACCGAGTTCCAAATAAGGAGATGCAAGTGGAGGTGGGGGTAAAATGGCGCACGAGTAAGCACTTCTCAAGAAATCTGGTTATACTTCAGAGGAAATCGAGATTTTTTTTTTTCAGAAACTGACAACATTATGTTCGACTACAAAAGACACTATAACAACTAAACACCAATGGGTGGAGGAAGCATGCCTTTGGTCCTGTCCTGCTCATGCAGGGCTTGGGGAGGGAGTAATAAGATCTCTTTTATTTTTAAGAAGTCAGTGTAGAGGTCAACTGAAATCCTAATAGAAGTATGTCGATGTCGAGTATGAAGGATAGGGTAAAGTAAGTATACAAGGAATTAGTTGAAAAGGATCATTTGTAATTTGGAATGACTAACTCAAATTAGGATGCTGTGGTTGGCATGGCGATTAGCTTTAGAGGGCCGTTTCTATCCTGGTGACCTTCTTCCAAGGTCCAAGGTACACAGCACCTTACTGAGCACTACACAATGCGGATTTTGACACGTTACTCCCACAAAAGAATTCCAAATTTCTGTGACTTCTACCACAGTAGCCCTTTTGTCAGTTCGGACCAGACAGGGTAGCCTTCACAGACTTCTGCTTTGGCCAGCCAACACCCTGACGCCGGTTTGTGGTTTGTCCAACCGCAGACAACAGTCAGTAACAATAATAATAATAATAATAATAATATGATTATGAGAACAGACTGTTCATTCACCATCTAATATAGCGGTTCCCAAACTTTTTCATGCAGTCCCTTCCCTTTCAGATACGAATATCTGACACACACATACACGTCTGATGCTTCCAAACTGCAACTGCTTATCGAACAAAACAAATCATCTTTACAGTGGAATTATTACAAGTTACATGCGTACTGGGGAACAGCATTCTTTCTTCTCAACACTCTTTCCTATGTGCTCATATTTCCCCCCAGCCTGCAAAATAGCTCCATGACCCCCGTTTTGGGAACCACTGATCTTCTAAAGGCCAGACTTTCACATGTGTCATTTCAATTAAATATGAAAAAAAAAATCGTACTAATCATAGTAATCAAAATATACTGGCTGGAGATACAGAATTGCTCCAAACAACGGCTAAATTAAATATTGGGGTTTGTTCACTTTAAAGACACTCGACAAATGTGTGTCAGACAAACTCCTTCGAAATGATCAAATAAAGAACTGTGTGTGTGTGTTTGCCTGTTCAGTTCATAACATATATATATGTGTGTGTGTGAGTGTGTGTGTGTGAGAGAGAGTGTGTGAGACTGTGTGTGTGTTTAGTTTGTATTAACAGAAAGGCTGTGTCACGGCCGTGTTGAGCTGGGTGAGAGGAAATCGTTGAGTGTGTGATTACTCTGGCGGTTAACTGGAACGCTGAGACTAAGGTTCAGTGCATCTGGGGAGCTGACTCACACTCTCACTCACACAGAGCAAGAAAGAATGAGAGAGAGAGAGAGAGAGAGAGAGAGAGAGAGAGAGAGAGAGAGAGAGAGAGAGAG
>JAUZST010083191.1:0-20327 GCA_034779995.1 Parotocinclus haroldoi | reverse complement strand
GTATACTTTTTTTTATAATGTATGTATACATTATATATGTGTGTATGTATCTTTTTGCTGTTGTGATTTAACGTACTTCCAAAAAAGTCAAGTGAACAGACCACATGACTTTTCTCATAGGCTTATATTTATTATTAAACTGGTTCAGTACGAACAGTGAAGCAAGTAAACAAGTAAGTGTAATTATAAATGTGGTCACCACCTGATAACACAGGAGCAAAAGATAAAGACAATTAATATTTGATAAGTTTATAATGGGATATAAATAGATGTGGAGATATCTACGGTTTACTCACTAACTGAGTAATAAGGTATAATATTTGTTGTTATTAAGTGCTTTAAATTAAGTCTGGATCAACACATTGTTGGCAGCTTTTCATGTTTGGGTGATTTTTATTATATGGTAGATCAATCTGAGAGGGTTGTTTTGTGAATCATTTAATTTGCAGTATTCAGTATCATGTTCTGTATTGTGTTGGTACAGTGAATATATGTATATGTAATGTATGCATACTGTAAAGGAAGACGAAATGCAGCTGTATAACTCCAAGTCATTTGAACATCACACCGAGAGGGAAAACAATACTTGTAAATTCTAGAGAATGTACATCTATGGCTTGAATATAGAATCACTGGAACTAAGCCTTGCTTTTAAGCTGTTAGATCTCAGGTGAACTCAAATGATAACTGTACAAAACTGTCATAGTCTTAAGAACAAAATCCCTACTGTCAGACACTTCTGAGTTCTCCATAGGCAAATTCACTGGTACCTGAATGGGTTGTACTGAATACCCCAGTGACTCTCAATATGAAACATTTATGTATTTCTCCTTCCAACACGCCATTTCATCAACTTTCTGCCATGTTGACCTTATTGTCCAGAGAAAATCTTTTGCTACATTTTAATAGAACTTGATTGACTTGCACAGACTATTGACCTCAATTCCTTCAGACACTTTGAAAATGCACTGGAATGCCAAAAGTGAGCCAAGGAGACCGACCCTCACAGTCATCTTCAAAAATCTAGTGAAAAGCCCTCTTAGAAGGACAAATACTGGGCCTTAATACTAATTACCAAGTTGTGGATGTAATTTTTGGGTGGGGTGGGAGTTGGATGTCCACCATAAGGGTCTATATGTGCACATGCCTGTCATTACCAAATCAGTCACTGTTTTAAATAATAAGTCCCTTGGTTAGCATGTGTATGTATTTTTAACTGGCTAGATTGGCTGAGTGTAACACTTTATTTGATGTGCAGAAATCCAGTTGCAGAAGTTCAATCATTTCGACTGATTTGTTCAAGTACATATATACAGATTTACTGAAGTACTTATACAAAATACAGCATTAGAAGGCACAGTCAAAGTAGTTGTGAATTAAGGGTCCAACAGTGGCAGCTTGGCACCCATGACCTTCAACAGCTGCATTTCCACAAAATCAAATTAATCTTATACTTGACCTTTATTTAAAGAATATAAACTGCATGTTTATTTCACAATACAAATACAGCATAAAATATCAGGAGTAAAATGTTTGTGTTGTCTCCACATATTGGGAACATTAAAAAAAAAAACCTGTCATCACCTTGACTGGCTTCTATGGGAAAAAGTGCTTTGCATAATGGTCACTTCAGAATGGTTCACAGTCTGTTAATCACCATATTATTATGACATTAAGCATCTTGCATTCTAAGGATTATACACCCACAAAAAGTGTAATACATTGCAACCTTTGCTACACAGCAGAATGTTAAAAAACCACTGTACTAATAGCGTTTAGCCATTCAGTATAAATATATTAGTCATCTTATATTTAAGCTGGTAATTAATGAAATGTCATGGCTAGAACTCTAAGTTGTGTCTATTGGCAGGTTCTAGTGTTCTGCACTGAGATGGGAGGATGCAATGACAGATGGGTGTGTGTGGGAGAGGAACTGATTCAAAGACAAAACAGAAGTCATGGCAACTAACAGATGGCAAAAAATTACATCAGAATTTTTGCCCTTTGTTGACTGAATGAAGTCACTGAACTTTTTTTTTTGTCCAGCCCATCCCAGTGCCAACTTTCCAGCATTTCCATAGTGATCTTATTCTCTTCACATGTTGGCATGAGTGGTGACCGAGTTTAGTCTTTCATGGCTTTGGTCACTGCTTATATATACTGCTCAGAAAAATTCTGAGTTACTCCAAAATGAAATATCCCATAATTAAATGTCCCCTAATTTTTGTAAGGAGTGTATATATGATGTTAGTTATAGCCAAGTAGTTCAATATCTTTCACAGCGTAGCCAGGTTTTTTTTTTCTTTTACTGTAATAGTAGTCAGATGATTTTTAGTTTAGATTTAAATTTCAGGTTAATTTTGTTTATTATTCCTCTTGACACACATAAATACTGTCGTTTTCCCAATTTCCAATTGGGAACTTATCCTCTAATTTGTCCCCATGTTCTAATCCACCATAAACACAAATCAAACAAAGCATGAATGCACGCCACATTATATGTCACATATGCTTACTTCTCTGTAGCTCAATTTTAACCACCACAAGGTATGCATTAGCCTGTGTAATAATCATCACTGTAGACTGTTTATTTTTTCAGAGAACTTTCTTTTATGGCTCTCAGTTTAAAGTAATGCATCTGCTTGAATGTAGATACAGACTTTATGGAAATTATAGGCACTAGTTCCAAGTAAGACTGTATAATACAGGGATAAGCTAGTGTTGAGTGGAACAGACATGACCTTTGACAGATGTGTGTGGGGTGCATTAACAGTAATATTTATACCAAATATAAGTTATTAACTCCTTCCTCCATAGGAGTAAGAAAAAAATCAATGTAAAATATTGCGATATCTTACTATTTTCCAAAGAACGAGGTTATTTCTCATCTGTTGTATTAAGAAACATTTGTTGGATTTACCAGAGGGTGCAAGGAATGTCGCTTTTATGTGGAAAATATGCTGGTAAAGAAATATATGGGGCAGCAGGACAGGTTTGTTTAGTTGTTTTGTGCCAAGCTAAAACAATGTTAGGGTATGTTGTGCTGGTATGACTGGATCAGACAGCAGTGCTGCTGGACTAGGATGTTTTAAAACACTGATCACTCACTGTGAACACTATTAGACATATCAACACTATTAGACATATCTACATCTTCTGCACCACCTTTTTTAAGTCAGAGACAGTAGCTTATTTGTTGTTGCACAGTTTGTGTTAATCAGCCTCTAATCCTTCATCAGTGGTTTAAGGGCTTTTTGGGGTACTCAAACTAGCATGTTAAAACCATGGAAAGTATATGGATTAAACATAATACTTGAACATAGAAAATACAGCAGTCCCCACTTGTCCCAGTGTTTCCCCCACCCAAAAATGCATATGCAGAGTGTAGAAACAACTAGGTGTTTGTGATGAGTGATGGGTGAATGTATAGCCACCATATATGCAGCCATCATATTTGTTAGCCATTATTTACACTGTATCAAGAATTAAGGGATATTTAAAAATTATATATACACATATATATATATATATACACACACACACACACACACATACATACATACACACACACAGTGCTACCCAGCGAGCAACCATGCAGAAAACCTTAATTTATAGCACCAGTTTAGTATTCACAGATACACTGGCTAGTATTTGTTTTCTAGCAACAAGATGCCTCAGCAACTCTGGTTCTAACAGACTGTTCATATACCTTACAAAGTGCTCCAGATGTACTTAAAGAAATGAAGGGTTGAGAAGGGTTTGTTTATAAAATATCAACTTGGGTTACACAGATTTTTTGGTATCCAAGGTGGTAGGTAGAAAGTGAAAAATCATATGAAGAATAACATACTCAGTACATCACGACAAGTTGAAATACATTTTGCAAAAAGTTAGTGCATTCTACTAAAGTCCCCATTATTGACCAGTCACCATGTATGAAGTTGGCACTATGCATCTGCTCTTAATAAACTGTTGTCCTTATTAAACTGGCTCGTAAAATAGGCATTACTGTGGTAACAGCTCATAAAACTGCACGATGAGATATTGTACAGTAATGAGAAACACCTTGAACATTTTGACAATTCTTTAAAAAAGCATATTTTCAGTCTGTGTCCTTAAGGCTCCTCAAGTTGACATTTATACATACCTCTAGAGTTCACCTCAAATGATATTGTTTATACTTAACGGCACTGCTACGTAGATCTATACAATTTTGTTTCCTTATATACATATATACACTCACTGACCACTTAATTAGATTGAGTTGCTTATTAATGCAAAGTTTTGATCAGCCAATGGCACATGGCAGCATCTCAGTGCATTTAGCCATGTAGACATGGTCAAGATGATTGGCTGAAGTCCAAACTGAGCATCTGAATGCAGAAAAAGGTGAGCATTGTTTTCACAGACAGGCTGGTCTGTATATTTATTTCAGAAACCTCTACTCCACTAGAGTATTCATTCATGGTTAACTCTAGGTTTTACAGAGCATGGTCCAAAAAAACCGAGTAAAAAATCTTAAAACAGATAGGGTACAGCAGCAGAAGACCAAACCAGGTGCCACTACTGTCAGCTAAGGACAGACAACTGAGGCTGCTCTTGAATTGGACAATAGACAGTAAAACATTGCCTGGTAAGTCTGGATTTCTGCTACAAAATGAGTTTGCCATAAACAACACAAAAGCATGGCTCCATCCTGCCTTGAATCAGAGTTTAAGGGTAGTGGTGGTGATGCTGTAATTGTCTTGTGTAATAGTTTTGAAAAGTAACCTTCTAAAGTCAAAGGTTTCTATAATGTATTTTTTTTTTTTCATTTTTATGTCATCATTATCAGTTGGTAATCACATCACACGCTAGCCTTACAAGGGCTTTAAATGTCAATCTGTTTGTAGTTCTTCTTGTCCTTTTAAATTAGCATGAGCCCTTACAGCAGACCAGTAATCCATATCGTATTTGGTCTCTCCACATTGAATAGACAGCCTATATATGTGCACTTCTCCTCATGCACGGGAAATTAGATGTACAAAATGCCTGTTGTATGCTAGGAAAAAGCAGCAACAGACTTAAAATATTCTGGAATGCTGGATGTCTGAGAATGCTCCCGTCTCCATGGGAACCATAACTCTCAAACACAAACTCTGATTTGCTCTCCAGACAAGCAAAGGAAGGAGTGGGGATATGTTTTCCCCAGAGTGGGAGTTAAACCCGAGGGTGGGTTTATGTGGGAAAGCTTTCAGACCACTGAAAAATGCAACCCTGTCAAACAGTAAAGGCTTGGAAGCTGTGGGATTTCAATTTGCACAAATCAATCTGGCCATTGCAACGTTTCTTACCCTTAAAATCTATTTAAAAGACTTAATGTGCATGATACAAGACTGGAAAGCTATGGAGGGAAAGTGTGCCTAGTAAAAAGTTTGTATCCCATAATATTTAGGTTCACCTTTTGATGCGAATTTAGTGTTACTAGAGCTTTCTTGTCATTTATAAAGATTGTTCACAGTTTTCTCTGTCTTTGCAGTGAATCTATGAAGTTTTTATCTGTGGGATGGATTAAATAAAGAGGATATCTGGGTTAGATTAATTATGGGAAGGCAGCCCAGATTGTATGCTGTGATGAGGACGCTGACTGTAAACACATGCACAACAGGAAGCTCCGACACAAAAAGTAAGACAAGAACAAGGAGAACATAAAGAACAGCTGTCATAAAGACTATAGCAGACTAGCCACAGGGAACTTGCTAAATGTGAAACCGAGATTAGCCAGAGGCACCAGAAGCAATATTCCACTGCTTTTAGCTCCTGCAGGAAGTAATGAAGTGAGAGATTCATTACTTCCTCACCAACTGCACAAAAATGTTTTGTGTTTCTGTCTTTGCTTCTAGTACAATGAGATGAGCTTGCCAGCATGGAACACCCTCCCTTTTACTTTTCTACCCAACAAGGAACCGTAAAACCAGAATATTTCCAGTCCTTAGGCTGGGACTTATCATTACATGACTACATCAAAACCATGGGATAGATAATAAGAAGAACAGAAAGGCAACTGAATAGGTCTCGTGTTTGGTTTGGCAGAAGCGTTCAGTGGAGCCATGTCACAACCACTTCTTAGATCTGTCTGATCAGTGATATTGGTCAGGAGGAAGCAGAGCACGGAACTATGTTTATGCCTGTCTATTTAGGTCAGCCTGCTTGCTGAATGAGGTGATAATTATATCGAGAAACTTCCAATGACCAACCAACTCTCTTCCAGTCTGTAGTCATAGAGCATTTCTTAATAGCAAGAGCCACATACACTTTTTAGGCGCACACTTGACAGAACCATTCGAGCAGATGAGAAGACTTAGATCTTTTTTTGATCTGAGCATGGCTTTCAAATAATGTGGCCTGGACTGGCTGTGCTGTGGTCAGCTGCTGCATGATTTCACACAGTTCTCTACGCTGTGCAGAGGTTTTATGTTGCTTGCCTGTTTATAAAGTAATACGGCATTTTGTTTATCAGGAAAACAGTGGAAAGCTTTCCAGAAGCAAAGCTAGGATAAGATAATGGATAAAACCAATGTCTGGCCATGAATCTTATTGAACCAGAGATTTAGACATCTGGTAATCGGAGTTATGATTTGTACTATGCTGAATGACATTTCTATTTAAGGAATAAGACTGCACCAATGTTACTGTTCACTGTGACCGAATATAATTTTGGGCACTACTAGTGAAATTACATGCTTTGTTGATTTTCTTCACGAATCCTCATTAGTGAGCTATAATTTATATGTATATAAATATTACATATATTTACTTCTATGCATATATTTCTATAAATTGCCATACATGATCAAATCCTTTCCAACTTTTCTGCACACTCAAATCTGTTTTCAAATCGGTTTCAAATCTGTTCTCTTACATATCTTTTAAAAAGAACATATAACAGTTTTAAGAAGTTTGTTTATTTTCTATAAAAAAGGGGGAAAAGCTTGTTTCATAAAATGTAAAAAATACTCACAGCAGTTTCAGTGTTCAAGTTGAATAATAAACCATTGTATTTTACTTTAAATTAGAGCTTGCAGTTAAACTTCAGGGATTTAGATATCTTTCCATACCTACAGCTATCAGTCTGTTGCTGTATGACTGTGTGTATTTCTTTAGCAGCTGCATCAAACTTCATTCAACTGAATATTTGTTAGAAAGGACAGATAATTCATTTAATTCAATTCCTATTTCATTTGGCTGGCAACGTCAGCAGATTAGCGTGGTTTTGTTTGTGTGGGGAGTGGGAGTCATGGGGATTGGGGGTGATGAATACCAAATGTCCACAGATGTTTTTTTCTTTACTTGAGCCATTTTGCTGGCTTCTTTGTTTAATAATAAAACAAATAAAACGATTTGTACGAAGGTTTCTGAGGCTGAGGTTAGGTGTAGTTGTACAATGAATTAGTTATTTATATTTAGTAAATGAAAAGTCCGCACAATGACAGAAAGGCAAGCTTAAGTGTGCGCATGTTTGTGTGTTTAGTCATAACTGCTGGATTTCATCATTACAGACTGTTAAAAGAACAGCAAGCTCTCAGCACATAAGTAACTGGAAAAGTGTGCAGCGAATCCAACCCACAGCATTGCTTTGCTGGGTGGAGTATAATAAGAGGTCAACTGTTGCTTTACAAAGACAACGGGCCATGCCAATCATGGAGGAATAATACGGGCGGTTCATAATCCTTCAGAAGCTACAATACAAATGTTGTTATATTATTAAATCTCTTAATGATGAAATGCACACTTTCTGAAAGATTCTATGGCTTTGGTTAAAAGTTGGAAACAAGCATGTCCTGTTGAAAGACCTTATGAAATATTGCAACACAGTTAAAAAATATATTTGTACATGCAAAGCATACATGTGTACGATGTGTAGTGTCAAACTGACAAAAGGCTCTTTTTTTCCACTTGAGAAATGATTTGCACTGACGATTACATGCACATATGTGAGATTTAAATAGCATTGTTACGGCCAAATGTTCCCACAAGGATAGAAAGAACTGGTGTTTTTGTTACTATGTGGTACTGGTCGCCTTAAGCGAACTGCCATTTCTATTTAAAAAAAAAAAACAACTTTTCAAACTTACTTTTGAAAATCAGAAGAACCAAAAGGTTTGGGTTGTTGGGGTTAAACGTATTTGTTAGGTGTAGCATTTATAACCTAAACTAACATAATTCCAATGGTAAGTGCCCACAATGACAGAAAAACAAAGTGTGTGTGTGTGTGTGTGTGTGTACACACACATGCACATGCACACATTGGTTTTTGTGTCTAAGCTATTTAACAGAGGTATGCAAAATTACCAGTTCTTTGTCTCTGGTTGCTGCTGGTTGCCCTTTATCACATTATCCCTGCATGAAGTCAGGGTGAAACTTGGCTTTAGTGCATAATAGATTCCGTGCCAGCAAAACTCTTAACCGTGTGCGCTACATCTGTTACTCCCATCCTCATGGAAAAAAAAGATCTATAACAGTATATATACTCCAGATCTATAAGAGTGGCCCTGCACTGAAATAATGCAGCAGCACAGAACACAAATTAATCCCTTCATAATGACCATAGATAAAGGTCTTTCTTACAGTTATCATATGGTCAAGTATTGGTGAGGATAACCTTTATTCTAGCTTATTTTAATGACTGTATAAAAGGATAGTTCTCGCCTGACAAATCTAAGAGATCATAAAAAGGGAACTGTACAGCCAGGTCTGCCCTCAGCTGTCAGTTAACAGCCGGGTGTGGTGGAGGTAACAGTCACCAGTCAGGCTGCTATGAGCAATATTTATAGTGGTATTTGTTGATAACCTGTAACTACCACGGCTGCAGAATACATAGCTACAAGACCAGAAAACAAGACTTGAA
Organism: Parotocinclus haroldoi; assembly: GCA_034779995.1. Taxonomy (NCBI): domain Eukaryota; kingdom Metazoa; phylum Chordata; class Actinopteri; order Siluriformes; family Loricariidae; genus Parotocinclus; species Parotocinclus haroldoi. The sequence continues at coordinate 11,440 of JAUZST010083191.1, read as the reverse complement.
GGCTTTGGTGCTTCACCAAAGTTTTCTAGCTTCTTCACAAAGCAAACCAAGGTTTGAGAAAAGATAGATCAAAAGAAGTGTATATGATATACACACGAAGAAGTGCATTAGAAATTATATCCTAAAATGACCTTCAGTATCAAGTATCTAAAAAGGGAAATTATTGCCTCTTTATTAAAAGCCTAAATATATATTTGCTCCCAGATATATATTCTGGTTATATATTCAGAAAGTTGAATCCATTATATAGATATTCTGGTCCAGAATTGGAGATCTGAAGTGTTGCTGAAAACACCCTGAGCAGCTTAAGCTTTCAACACAAGGCAGGTTGGGTCTATGGGTTCATGTTTACCATATGGCCAGTTGTAGCATCATATACCCATTTGTGGCTGCCAGCACAGTAACCCAGTGTGGGTTTCTTCTGTTGTTCTGTTTCCATCTGCTTCAAGGTTTGACTTGTGCTACAGAGATGCTTTTCTGGTTACCACTGTTAATAAGAGTCACCATTTCAAATTCCTGAATACTTCCTGTCAGCTCAACCAAGTCTCGACCAACAGCATATCCTCTGATTGCCCTCATCCAAAAGGCATTTCCGCCCACTGGAGTTTTTTCCCCCTCGCCATTCTAAACTCCAGAGACTTCCGTGCACTCTCTCAGATTAGAAGTTTCCAAATTCTCTCTCTAGCCAATAGAAACAAACAAACTAAGGTGAAAATCATTTCTGCCCCTTTCTGATGTTTGACATGACGACTAACTGAAGTGCTTAATGCATATCCCTGTGATTTATGATTATGCATTTTTACTGCCACTTTATAATAAACAGTAATAGAAACAATGCATATTCATCCTTTGGGTTTTAATAGTTTCAGCCATTTATCATCTTCTGCTTAATCCACACAGTGTCGTGGGCCAGCCAGGGCTCACCTGGCAACTCTGGGTGCAAGGGCAGGAACAACCCTAGACGGGACGACAATCCATCGTAGGGCGCACACACACAGTCACACACTAATGGCTACTCTAGAGACGCCAGTTAACCGAACATGCATTTCTTTGGACTGTGGAAGGAAACTAGTACCCAGAGTAAACACAGACACAGCGAAGACACACAGGCTCTACATAGAAAGTACCCAGGTTGCTCAATCCTTGAACCTGGGACCTTCTTGCTGTGAGGCAGTGCTACCCACTGAGCCACTCGCTGCCCAGTTTTAATAATTGTATAATGTTATTCTAAATCAAGCCTCAAAAAAACATTTGTGGTGTTTATAAAATAAACACAAGTATGACATTTCATTATTTGATGTTCTCTATTTAAAATATAAAGCAGTTACTAAGTGATGGCTTTATTGCTGTTTTATTCACTGCTTGATTTTTATTAAATGGTTATTATTTTCAAATATTATTATTAAATAATATAACATACTTAAGTCATGCTACTAATATGGTTTTTTATAGCATTTCAGTCTTGATGCAGTGTTCTGGAGGCTGCATTTATCATTATTAGGATGACAAGCACAGGATGTCAGGCAAAAGCTATATTTATTGTTGAACTACAACAAAGTCATGGCAGTCCTAATGCAGTAACAGTCAAAAGTACTAGTGCACATTCTGCAAGAATGCATTGTCATTAAAAATGAAGCTCATGAAGTTCTGATAATTCCTGCTGACAAATGTTTTTATGAAAAGGGGCTATGCAGGTCATTTTTCACTATTTTGGTCCAATCATACTAGATCATGCACTGAATAGCTTACTGAACCCTTTGTCCTTAGTAACAGCAATATTAAATGAATACTAGTTTCAACTACTTAATCAAAGCCAGTCAACCACCTGTGCCTTGTTCACATCATACAAATAAAAGTTGTCCCTCTGTTTGGCGTAGGAAAGATGTAAAAAACATTGACTTTGAGGAATGCTTTGAGGAAGCCAAATCTGGCTTGGTTGATATTTGATAGATTTACGAAGTAAGTGCTGTAATGTTGCACCTGGACAAAAAAAGCTAAGAGGTAAGAGCAATCCGGCTTTCAGCAGGTCATTAGAAAAAAAACAGATTCTGTACATATTTAATTATTCATTATAGTCAGCTGCTTGTAGTTAGAAAACGTTTACTCAGGTTTTCTCCCAATAGAGGTATTGTGTTTCTAATTATTTAGGTTTCCCCTCATTAGAAGGTTATGGGGAAATTCTATAAATAAACTTGTAGGTGTAGGTTTATCAGATTTCCACAAAGCACTGTGTTACTAACAGGGTCAAAAGTCAAGTATTGTTTCAGTACGTGGCATCAGATTTCTGTAGGGGAGATTGCATGTGACTGCACTGTTGTATTAGGAATGATTTATGCAAGTATGTAGTAGCTAGTGGTAGTGTGTCCTTGTAATGGTGATACGTGATTGTAGAGTAGTGACATTCTGAAGAAACTTATGGCTGAGCCTCACTGTTGACCTCCTTGTCATAAATGTAGCTGCCAACACCACCCGTGTTCACACCTGAAATAAAACAAAAAGCTTTTTGGTGTTTTTTTTGTGCACATTAATGTCTCATATAAACACAAACATGTTAATTTACAAACATTCAACACACTGAATAACTTAATAATATGAGACGCGTGGTGGTCATGGTGGGGCTTATTTTTAGCGCCGATGCCTCAGCTCTCAAAAACACCTAAAATGATGTCCCCGCTACTCTGTGACACTTCTTCTGACCAACTTACACAGATTACCACTGACAATAAAACAATAAGCCAGAGCTATTGTTTAAACAAGAGGCATACTCAAACCGAAGCTAGATGGAAGATTAATTGAAGAACAGCTCCATCTAGAGAATAAAACAGTCCTATACCTTTTGGTCCAAAAAGGACAGCATAGCATGGTTTATGGCAGTAGGGATGACCATCATGCTGAGGGGAAAAAAAACAGAAAACACTTAGCACACATGAGTGCGCACACATTCATCTTGCACAGAAAACGCTCATTTCAAGGTGATACTTTGGTAACCATTGATTACATTTATATATAAATTATATACAGAGGAACCTTAGAATACGAACTTAATTTGTTCCAGAAGGTTTTTCCATAAGAGGAATGTACATATGATTTACCCTACCCCAAATAATAGCTTTTTTAAACATCTATATTCTTATTTACTTATCAATAAAAAGAATGAATAAAGCCAACGCATGGACTGGATTATGTGCCTTTCATTTGGAAGATCATACCATTGAGTATTTATTCCCCATGTTGGCAGTTCAAATTTAGGGTGGGAAAAAAATTCAAACAGACCATTTAATGTCCGGAACTATATGGAGTTCAAATTCTGAGCTTCCACTGTATTCATATTTTGCTAATGTTGATGCCAAGACACTACTGGTGCAGATTGCTGTCACCAGTAAATCACTATGCAAAGTGCAAGCTTGCATTGCACTCAAAATAATATTTTTTGCTTATGGAGATGGGTCAAGAGAGAAATGATTGCTGTCACACAGTATAAATAAAGATAAATATTAACTGTAATAATTCCATTGTAATCATTCCATTTTTCAATAAGAAGTTGCAGTTGTGTATGAATTACAATGTTTAAAATAGATTCCAGTGGTATATAGAAGCAAAAGACATTTGTATGGAGTGGGGTGGCATACAAGCATTAAGCTCATCCTGATTCTGTTGACTATTGAATGGAAAATGGCTGTGATTAGACTTCACACATGTCTTGGCTTCGATTCCTCACCTCTGCATGACTTCCTGCTGCCAGGGTCTTGCTGCACCTCTCACATCGCAGACAGGGACGATGCCAGTCCTTTCCCAGAGATGTCACCTTCTCAGCTACCATAAAGCAATCAAGCTTACCATTATTGTGAGCTACATCACGGTTATACTTTCTAGAGATGTTTTTTTAGGCAGACACTTAAATGCGAGATAGCGACCTACCAAAGTAGACTCGCTTGTTACATCTGGGGCACATATTGGCCTCTCCGGAAAAGGTGGTGACATTTCCAGCTGTAATGGAAGAAAAAAAATAACCCAATCTGTACAATCTACACAGTAATCACTGGGTATCGGCTTCAGATAGTTACAGCGAGTGTTTGATGTTATGACTTCTGGCCTGCATCTGTGGGAAAAGCTGGACTCCATGGTCTCTGCAAATGCCAGCGTTCTGTGATTGAACTACTGGAAGCTGAGATGCATAACAGCTCTGGCATGTTTAGCTCAGCTAAACTAGCAGGTCCAGATTTACTGCTCGAGATTCAGATGCAGGCATGTGAGTACAGTCTTGCTGAGTATAACATTACCTTTAGAAGGAGGTTTGCTGGGTGCTGGGATTCTCTTTTCTTCAGGTTTGGATGCAGAGTCCACTGCAGTTGAGTTTGCATTGGTGGGCGCCTCATACACGTAAGAGCCTGCACCTCCAATGTTGACCCCTGGAGAAAGGGCAAATATAATGCTCATATCAACAAGACAGCTGCTCATAATCCAATAATCGGTTTCTGTTTCATTTCTTGTTTATAATGAATACTAAATCAACAGACTACATATGCATCTACTACAGTATTAGGTGGAGTAATTATATGTCCAGCAGAGGTCCCCCTTACAAGTAAATGTCTAATTACCCTGCATTTAGTACTTTCTCATTTCATGTAGCAAGTGTCCTAATTAAACAATTCTGTACTGTTGCCATTCCGTTTCTTTCAAATTCAAATATCAATGGAAAGGAACAGATCAGATATGTGGAAGGGCTAAAGCCCCCCTCCCACACATTCAGTAATTCCAGAATTTGCGTCCACACAATTTGGGGAAAAGAATATGCTATCAATCCAAATAATTGATTAACACAAAACAATAAAACCCTGAATGTTTAGCTAATAATATAAATGTTTTGATGTCATAGCTGTGATTTTGTTTATATGATCTGAAAACATCCTAAAAAAGGGGGTAATGGATGTGTCTAATGACAAGACCAGTGAAAGTACTGAAAAGTTACAAAGCCCAGCAACACCTGGGCTCTTAATGAACAGGGTGCCAAGAAATGTCAGAGCACATACAGTATGCTCACACTTTCATACACAATCACACACTAAAGGGGACTTAGAAACACCAATTTACCTAACACACAGGACTTTACAATGTGGAAGGAAACAGGAATACAGGGAGTAAAACTCTGTACATTGTCCAGACTGGTCTTATCACTTTTATCAGTTTAAACTAGAAATCATCCTGAACGCTCTTACCTTTTGGCCCAAAGAGGGCAGCATAGCATGGTTTGTGACAAAAGGGCTTCCCATCATGCTGCAAGAAAGACGGGGAAATGTCAGCAGGGTTGAATTAAAACTCTACAGCTGTTTACTTCTTGTTCAACCATCCATCAATATTTCCACCTCTTACAATTTGATAATGGCCGTTGAGCTTAATCTAATTGTAAGTGCATGTTTTTGTTTGTTATGGCTTTAATTAGGTATGATGCACAGTTTCCATGTTAAGGTATATATACACAGTACATTGAGCTTGTATGCAGGAAATATTGAACTAATGCAATTGAGTGCAAGAGCCAACGAAAAGCTTGGCTTGGCTTATTTTCAGCTCTGCTTTCTCAATAACAATGCGTAACAATAGTCTACGGTCTCTGTTGTTTCCTATACCACTATAGACACAGGAAATATGTATAATAGGCGTGTATGCCGTGTGTATGGAGAAAATTGAATTTCTAACTTGGTGCCAACTAGGTGAAGAAGTGACAAAATATCACAAAGCCTAATACAAGAATCAAAATCCTAATAGCAATAAAGACTAGAAAATGCTAAGTAAAATGTTTCTGCTGGCAGAGGAAGGATATTCACAACGGGAAAAGTGGGAAAGTGAGAGCCTGTTGCAGGCAGCAAAGTAAGTAGTATCTTGAGTGGGTCAGTAAAGGACAAAAATATTTGTAGGCAAAAAAAAAATCTTTATAAAAGTGTGACCACATGTGAAGCCAGTTCAAAGTTATGGGGTTCTCACAGAATACGCCACTAACAACCAGTACAGTTATATACATTCAGTGCTTGTGTACATTTTGGTTATGTATTACTCAGTGACAAAACAATGTGACATTTTAGCCATTCTGTTTGATTGCCAGTGGTTCTACGTACCCTTACATAAAGATGATCTCTTTATGTGCATGTTTTGGATATGGATTGCATTCACCTGACCAGAATAAACATGTTTATTCAGCAGCTAGGATTTGGATATTATGAGAAGAGGCAGTTGTCAGGTGGATACCAGAGACAGGGTCAAAACAGTGTAAGTGGGCCTGACTCACAACGACCACTGGCTCTTCAAATACTGTGGCAGCAGATCATTTGGACAAAACTGAAAAAAAAGTGTCAGTTATTTCAAAATACACCTTCTAGTGAAAGTTTTAAAAAAAAGCACCAGATTATTATACAGCTGTTTAAGTGAGATCCTGGCTATGATGGGTTTCTCAGACTACCAGGGAGCTAGGGATTATTATTATTATTATTACTATCCCTCCGATCTCTCCCCCACAAACTCCAATGCAGACAGATGCTTCTCTGCACTGACCATGGATCTGAACTGGAAACCCACTCACTTCCCATAAGCTGATATCCAATTCAGCCACTGTATTTCCATCACACATCCACCACACATATTCTAAGTTTGTACTCTTGTACTCCTTCACAGCTTACCCAAGTATGATGCCTCCTGAATGCAGACGATCACAAAAACAACGCATTATCACGCAATAAACCTGCAATTTTTCACAGGAAAGGAAATGTCAACAATATGTTTTTCGACTATGGACAAAAAGGTCCAGGGTTCAAGACCTTGCACTGCCAAATTGTACCCGTTTCCCTTAACCTACAATTGCTTGGATTTTACATTACAAAACTGCATCTGTTGAAAGTCACGCTGAAAAGACCTAAATGAATCTTGTAAATGTAAATTTTGAATGAGCTGCCAAAATGAAACAATGTGTTGCATATACCAACATTTCAAATAAACAGAAACACACAGACCCCCTCCTTAATGTAGATTATAAGCCTATATGCCATTAATTGGATTGCCTCTTGTTTTTATACCACTTAGACAGAATCTGGTTAGAATTGCAGTCCAGGTAAGTTTTTCCTTTTAGCACTAGGGCACACTCGTGCTATAACATGACAAAGTCGAATGCATACAATTATCCAAAATGTCTTGTCGGAGCATTAAGGTTTCCCTTCGCAAGAACCAAGGGGTCTTTTCTTCACCAGTTTTCACATTTGGCACAATGCATTCAGGCAGGTAATGTTTCCATCGTCCATCCGACTGTCATACAAAGAAGTGTCACTCGTCACACTTCACATCAGTTTCCACTGATCCAGAGTCCTGTGGCAGCATGATTTATATCACTCCATCCAGCGACTGGCATTGTGCTTGGTGATTTAAGTTATTTCATTTTAAAATTTCCCTCCAATTGTTGTGAGCAGCATATTACAGTACCACGCTCAAATTCAGCGAGCTCTTTAGAATGACCCAAACTTTCAAAAATGTTTGTGAAGACAGACTGCATGGCTAAATTACATTTTACTTCATTTTAACTTGCTTAGTTTAACTTAATTTTATGTACCTGTGGTAAGGGGTCTGAATGAAATAAGTTTAGCAGACAGACAATCCACAAATGTTAATTTAAATATATGGAAATTGCAGTACTGTCTCACCTAATTGCGGGAGGTATGAAAGAAAACGACCGTGAAATGCATTATAATTAAATGGCATGAATAAGTGTATAATGACTCAACCTTTTTGAAGCATTTTTATTGGTCTGTTTCTTTTTTTTTTACTAATTATTGCTACAGTCTCCTAAAAATTCTAAGCTGCATAAACCACGTTCATAAAAGCAGCACTCCAGCACCCCCACATTGCTCCATGCCATTTATTCACGACACTAAAGTCAAGTGCTTGTTCAAACAGAATAATACTCTTTCCCCAATCAGTGAACAGCTAATGCAAAGAAACTGTCAGATCTAGGTTTTACAGAATAAAAAACATTAGTAATTTATATAGTGAACATATAAACTTTATTCACATTATTAGATATGCATGACAGATTGGCATCCAGAGTTGGTATTCAGAGTGCCCTTAGTGGACAGGGCACTAAAAACATCAGCATTACCCATCTTTACTAAGGGTCCTAACTGCATGGCAAGATGTTCCCTGAGCCCCTCTGCCCCGTAACATGCAGTAAAGCTCAGATATCACTCACCTCAGCATGGCCACCTGCCGTCAGGGTCTTGCTGCAGCGCTCGCACTTCAGGCAGAACTTGTGCCAGTCCTTCCCCAATGAGGTCACTTTCTCAGCTGGAGGGGAGATTGCGAAAATGGATATTAAAGGTGCTGTAAGTAATTTTGGTAATCTTGTCAACTTCATCCAGTTTAGCCACAAAAACAGTCCAGTCTTTTTCATATTTCATTTATAGTAGCAATATAGTAGGAATCTACACTGGTATCTACACTGCTCAGAAAACTAGGGGATATTTCACAATGAATATGAAGCTTTCGTTTTCAATAAACAAGATCATAAAAAAAGCAAATGAAAAGACGCAAAAAGACACAAATGAGATGCTAACTCAATTATGCCAAAACACACTGGCAGTGATGGGGCATGTACAGGATCAGACTGTCGATCATTCCTTGTGAGATTCTATTCATATTCATTTTGAAACATCTCCAAATTTTTGTAAGAAATATAGATGCAGAACCGTTAAGTCCATTTAATAATGGCAGACTTCAAATTTCCAGATAAATAATCCAGATGATTATTAATAAATACCACAATAAAGATTGATTTATAAAGTAGAATTAGCAGCCTTGCTGGTGTGGATATGTTTTGGTTGGATTAAAAGACTGAAAATGGTAATGGTACTGGGTCACACTAACAATATCACATCTTAAATTGTACAGTGTACATAACAGCAAAATCTTATAAAGAACATCATAATGAGACGGAAGCAAAACAAGGCATCAGTTTTCCTGTTCTTTGTTGATTACTTGCTGCTGATTACTTAGCCGATCATGATCACAGAGACATTTTATCTATTTCATTGACACCTCTCAGCACGGTCAATCATTTTAGTAAAACTGCTCATTTAAATTTACAATCATTGACAATCAATTATAGCAATTTTTAAAGTAAATGAAGAGTTAAGTATAACTTAGGAATCCATAATGTCTGTAAGGCATGCAAGCTTAACTTCTCCTAAACACTGTCTAAAGAAATAGCAGTTCCCTCATAAGTGTAACCCCTTACTGTCAGCTCTAGAATTACTGCTTCACCGTTAGATAAGAAGATAAAGAACAGTTAGAAAAATGCTGTCATTCAGTGATTCCGGGGATTCTGAACTTTTTTTTTTTTTAATATTTTATAAACTCTTGATAGTTCATCCATGACTAATAAAGTATAAATAAAGTCGAATCCGGTTAATTGGACCACTGGTTAATGTGACCAGCCGCTTATTCGGACCGAATCCTGAAGTACCGAAACAAATCCTATTATATATGTGTCATTTTATTTACTTATTGCCACTTAGAGCGAATGCAAAGCGGATCAGCGAGATATGGGAGGATTTTTGGGATCCCTGGAAAAATTTATGCTTTTATCAAAGGTCAGGAAATCCCAAAAGTTGTGTTGACAAGAGCAAAACCAGCGACAGGTGAACACGCCCACCACTCTCTTGATTTTGTTCAAGTGCAGTTCGTCAAGAGAAGGTGTCAGATCACACTGGATAAGTTCTTTGAATGTTGACTGGAATTTAGTAAGAACTTGTTTTTTACAGTATTATTTGCATGCTGAGTATCTATACATTGTGCTGTAGATCGTTTCAAAAAGTTATATTTCAATAAAATTGAAATATATTTCAAATTTATTTTTCAATAAACAAAGTTGGTAAGCAACAGAAGTTCTTGTTTGTACGTTCGCTATACGTGTAAATCACACAATACCGGTTTAATAAACATTTTATATGTTACATAAATTATAGCACGTCTGGTCTTGTAACATGGGGTATGTTCGTTTAATCGGACCAGCCGGTTATTAGGACCCATGTGGTCCGATTAACCGGATTCGACTGTATAAGGTGACGCACATTTCAATTTCCTGAAAATATTTTTTTTACTTTCTTCAATCAAAAATGAGTGGGCCATTTAATAATAGTCAATAGTTTAAATAGCTGTAGAAACAAATCCATTGCAACAGACCACTTACTGGACAGCCAAGGGTCACCTGTTAACACAAATTCCTTTGAATCTCGTCTCCCATTTCCTTTGTATGTTTTTTGTCCCTTCAGCAATGTCCCAAGAGGCCTCCTCAGACAAACCCTAGCCCCAAGTATATTATTTCCAATTATAAATCTCCTCACAATGAAGAATGAAGCTATTTGGGGGCAGAGGAAACAACTCCCCTTATCAAGTCTGGGCACAATTGGCCAGAGAGGGCAAACCATTTCCTTACCCTTCCCCCCCCCCCAAATGGCTTTCCCGCCAAGAGTAGGAGAATTGTTTTCAGTCTGTCAGTTCCACTGCCCCCTCAGTCTCTCTCTCTCTCTCTCGGGAGCCAGTGAAGGGCTACTTGGATCAAATTCTCTGCCCGCAAAGAACTTTCAAAATTATGTAAGACAATTGCATCAAAGCACAAAAACTGCCATACTTCAGAATAGAGACATAATAAAGCGGATACTATATCACATCTACAGCATCAAATTTCAAGGTTTTGTCTGTTCTGGCTGTCATGGACAAAGTCAGGCACACACAGTTCCAGTGAGGATACATTTTTCTGTGAGGAAAAAAAAACAGCAGTATATGGAGATACGGAGACAGTTATCCATCAGTGTGTTCCTGTAGCATTGCCAGGGTTAACAAGATATAAAACAGACATGCAAAAAGGGTTGCTGTTACTGGAATAGACACTACTTTGTGTGTCTGAGTATGCATGGATATTACTGACTCAACTATAAAGAAGCACAACTATTCAACCTGGACAACATTCAGGTACTAAAAATTGCTATAGATCAAACCATTTTAGCCAGCTAAATTTATCAAGCTCTTTAATCTTTATCTTTTTAAATTAGTATAGACATCATAGTGCTTAGCATAACTCCAGACTGAAAGCAATCCATATAATAATCCCTATAGTGGGTATGGAAAGTACGGTATTCAGACCCATTTAAATTCAATCACTGTTTCATTGCAGCAGTTTGCTAAAATAAAAAATAGTTCATTTTATTTCTTATTAATGTACACTATCCCATATTGACAGAAAAACAGACATGTAGAATTTATTGTAAATTTATTAAAAAAGAAAAACTGAAATATCACATGGTCATAAGTATTCAGACCATTTTCTCAGGAATTAGTAGAAGCAGCCTTTTGATCTGGTACAGCCATGAATATTCTTGGGAATGATGCAATAAGTTTTTCACACCTT